>AWWV01008334.1:0-80522 GCA_001974805.1 Corchorus capsularis
GAAGACTTTTACCGGTAAAATTCTATACGAAATGAATGCATAGAAGATAAAAAGTGCATTAATTTGAAAGGAGCAGCTTGCTTTGGTTTTGATTTCGGAGAATAAATAATACTATTGCTCTGTCTACAACTCAACTATACAAGTCTTTTTTGGTTAATTGCTACAACTAAAAAGTCTACAGTTATAAATGGTGTAGGGACGATTTGGTCCATTGAATAAAAGGAGTATTCCAAATCCAGACTAGCCGACTGCCCCATCAGTCATCACATTCGTCATTCACGCGTATGAAACCCTTTTTTTGGCCGAAGCGTATGAATGACTAATTAAATCTCAAAAGGTTTCGTTGTCGTTTTATGAATTACAAATAAATAATTATAAAAAATATCGGGAAAATTATAAATAAATAAATACTATATAATATTATTATCACTTGACAGTTGATAATATTAAGCTGCCAATTTTACCCTTAATTAACATGTTGACAATCTTGTTAAAAAAATGAGTTGACAATGTGCCATTTTTTATTTTACATAAAAACAGAATAAACATAACTAGAGTTTCAAAATCTCAATCCAAAGCCCATCTTCCACTAACAAGGGGAGTAATTGATTGAAGGCTCCTCGAACCAAGTCACCCCTCCAGCATAGAATGAGCCAAGTTAGCTATTGCATCTACATACCGATTCCTTTCACAGCATATATGTCGAACCTCCACGATTTAATCACCTCTCATCAACTCAAGACAATCACGAGCCAGAGTATAACACGGATGAGCCAAATCTATGTGATACTATAAGAAAAGTACAACCACCGCAGCATCAAGCTCCACAATTAGCTTACCAATATGCAACTCCTTGGCCAACACAAGACCATGTCGCACACCCCACAACAAGAAGTAAAAACCGGCATAACTGCATATGTTGCTCGTGTACCCTTGCCAAGAACATTTGTAAATCTAAAAAAAAAAAAATCAAACAACAAATTACAACTTAAGAACTAAAACGTACCAACAAATTCTACATTTCGATTGAAAAGTGAAAATTCTAAACATATGTTTTCTTGCCTATTTCAGTATAGAGACCTAGATAATTGTTGCCATGATTTTTCTATTCCTTTCCTTATATTGAATTCCATAAAGATGAGATTTGGAAAAAATTGAAGCAAAATAAATAAATCAAGAGGAGAAGAGTAGGAGAGATAAACAAGATGAGCAAAATCCCTAATCTCTCTGTTTTTAGGCAATGAGGAGGGGAGATCAAATTCTTGTGGAACTTGTTCTCTTTGTTTGTTTGTTTTTTTTTTTTTTTGTTAAATTGGAACATTTATAAATAAAAAGTTAAGGTTTTTATAGCCCTGGACATAGAGAAGCCCATACAATCATCCATAAAGATGTCAAAAGCAAAGAAGGAATAGTTACAAAGTTCTTGTAGTTATCCTCCATAACTCTAGCAAAATTTGCCAGACAATCAGCAATTCTATTGGCTTCTTTGTATCTGTGCTCCACCTTGATATTGGATAAGCTTCCAATCAAAAACCTGCAATCATTAATAATATTGCCAAGTGATGATGTGAAGAAGAACTTTTAACCAAATGAAGAACACATTCAAAGTCAACACAAATCATAAGCTTAGGGATGTTGAGTGATTTAGCCAACATCAAGCCATCTCTGAGTGTCCAAAGTTCAGCTTGCAAACTATTAGCCCAAGGAAGCCTCCTAACATAGCCCCCCGGCCACTGACCATAATGGTCTCGAATCACAGCCCTACTCCACCCTTACCGAGAGAGGACGAGCCATCTGAGTTCAGTAAGCACTAGTCCTGGTCTGGGGTTTTCCGACTGATATTTTCAAAAATTTTGAGGACAACTTTGGGGCTAGGTCTAGCAAGATGAAAGAACTATATAGCTTGAAAGGAAAAAGTGGCCAAAATGTCATCAGACTTAATCAATTTACCAGCAAAGATTCTAGAATTCCTAGCTTTCCACAAATTCCAACAAAAGTAAATAAAGATAGTGGACCAAGGAATAGATTTCCAAGAGAGGGAGGAAGAAAAGCAATAGTTGAGCCAAGAGTGAAGCTCGTCTAAAGAGAAAAAAAACCATGAGGAAGAGAATCAACAGAAATCCAAATAGAAAAGGCAATAGGATAATCCCCCAGGATATGCAAAACACTCTCTTCACAGTCGGGGCAAATGTCACGACATAAGTCATGGCTGATTTGTCTGTAATAAGGCATGGACCTACAAGGGATACTATCATGAGCCACAATCCATAAAAAATATTGGATCTTGTTATGACATTGAATTTTCCAAGGTTTATTCCAAATAGGATTGACAACATTATTAAAATCACATTTGTTGGCAATGTCATAAACAAATTGTAAGGAAAAAACACCATTTGCAGAAAATTTCCAGCATGAAAAATCATTTCCATTGCCCATAAGGACAAGTTTTAATCTTTTGAATGCTTGAGATTAGGGAGAGAAGCATTCTGATAATTTAACACCATTTTTTAAAATTTTAAAAGTTTGTATTTCCTTTCTAATAAATATAAATATAATTTAACATAATAATACCAATTGATAATAATTTATGGTTGACCGCTTTTTTTGTAATTCTTTAAAAGATATTCCCGTTTGGCCCAACTTATTAACAACTTATCTATTGAAAAAAAGTTTAAGCTGGGCAAACAGGATTTCCAAAAGAGTTTTGCAGAAGCACTTTTCAGTTCTTTTTTAACTAAAAGGCAGAAACTCTAAATTGAAACTTTTTCCAAAAACACTTTTTCATAAGAGTTTTAAGTTAGGCCAAAAGGCTTAGTAGAAAAAAAAGAAAAGAAAAGGCTTAATGAGCAAAAATTCCCCTGAACTTATACAAAACAGCCAAATAAGCCCCTGAACTTTTATTTTGGTCAAATAAGCCCCTGAGCTCTTAAAAAAGATCAAATAAGCCCCTTTTCCAAAGCTAAATGTTCAAATAAGCACTAAACGCTTCAATATATTCTCAAATAAAGACCAAAATACACAATTTCAACAAATTAGAATACATAATTAAAATTTTTTACAAAAGATTAAAGCCCTTTCTCATCTAGGGAATCCTTAAATGAAAACCAATGCTTCCGATGTGTACATGTTAAATGTGATAGAAAAATGATATTATCATGTTAATAAAGAATCAAACCCTATTAATCAAGTATTAAATATATGTTCTAATTTGTTGTAATTGTGCATTTTGATACTTATTTGAGAAAATCTTGAAACATTTAGTCCTTATTTAAACATTTAGCATTAAGAAAAGGGCTTATTTGGTCCATTTTAAGAATTTAGGGGCTTATTTAGTTAAAATAAAAGTTTAGAGACTTATTTACCGTTTTGTATAAGTTTGCTCATTAAGAAAAAAAAGCCAATTGTGAATTGTATGTAAGGTTATTGCCAAAGAAAAAAAAAAGAATTGTATGTAAGGTCTCTTTTTTATTTTATTTTTTTTGGTATATCTGCAAGATAACCTTTTTCGAGTTGTGTTGACCCACTATGGGGGTAAAGCTCTCCCAACAATGGTTGGGTTGGCTCATTATGGGGTAAAACTCTCCCAACAATGGTTTTCTCCATTCACAAGACTCGAACCCGAGACCATACTTAAGGGGAACAAGTGTCAAACCACTTGAACCAACCTCTTGTTGGTAAGGTCTCTTTTTTCGCATTAGCCGAATATTATATCTCCAGGCCCAAACTGGACCTGCAGAAACATATAACTATAAGCCCAAGTTGGGCCTCGGTCGGCCCAGACGCTAGGATATAGTATTTCTTTATAATTATAACTACTTTGGAAATAAAGAAAAGAAAGAGGAAGACACGGGAGAGAGAGCGTGAGATCAGAGATGACGCGAGGAAAGCAGAAGATTGAAGCGCAGAGGCGAAATGCGGAGAGAAATCAAAAGGCAAAGGGCTCTCAGCTGGAGGCCAGAGCTGTTGCCCTCAAAGTCAGCTGCCCCATCTGCAAGGTTTTTCCCTTTCTTTTTCTTTTTTAAATTTAATTTTGTTATTATTTAATTATAAGAACAAAAAATTCTGTGTCATAGTTCAATTTTAGTTGTGTCCGCCGATCGTCTTTGATCTTGATGATGTTGTTATTATGATTTGGTGTTTTGAACCATCGAGTAGCACTAGTAAAGCTAAAGTAATCGTAGTATACAGCATAGTATAGAAAGTAAAATCATCTTTCATATTATCTGAGGGTATGCTTGGATGAGGATATTCAAGGAGCTTTTCCTTTTTTGATTAGGAAGACCACACTAACTTTGAGATTCTTGACATGACGAAAATAGAGACAATATAGAGTGAAATTCATAGTACAGAGCTCACTTTGCAGCAGGGTATTTCTGAATACCTTTCGAAGAGAGCTTTTTCTAAAGAAAAGTGAGCTTTGGGAACATTAAAGATCAGTGGTAAGTTCATGGCATCGATTTGTCTAGGTTGAATGGTTAATGGAAAAGCGAACCAGGAGGGTTGATGCTTTTGCGAAGGGGGGAGTGATTTGCACGGTGCCTCTCATCAACTCCTTTTGCTAAGTTGTGTTTTGGTTATGTATCTTTGGGGTGTTTGTTTGAGGGTGTTTATTGTGCTGGTAGTATCTTTTGTTTTCTCTGTAGCTTTGTATCTTGCTTCATAGGTGACTTTTACCTTTAATAAAATTATCTCGTATTTGCCTTCCAAAAAAAAAAAAAAACTTTGAGATTCTTGAGGATTTTAAACAGACCTGATTGACTATATGCCAATTGCCAAGGAAAGAGTTACCATATACAATCCATACATTCTCTAACCTTACATCTCCATCCTTTGACTTCCTGCATCTCATTCTATCCATATTTAAGGAGAAGAAATATATATAATGTATGCTCTCAAGACTCTAGAGGATTGCTGCAAGTATATCTCAGTATCCCTGACTGTATTTCTCTAACAGAGTTCACAGATCAGAAGCCCTTTTATTGCTGTGAAAGGAATGAGGTTTGCGAGTAGTCTATTGTACTTTCTTTGACTCCATTCGACTTTTAAATATATGTTATGACCATGTGCCTTTTATTTTCTGTTTCTTTTTTTTTCCTTAGTTTTTGTTTTGACATGTGAATGGTGGTGCATTTTGTCTGATGGAGTCTGCTATAGTTCAGCTGTTCTTTGAATTTAAAGGATAGTATGGTGGAAAATTCAGGAAAGGGTGATTTATGGTGATTCATTGGGTGCACATGGACTGAAATTTTGATTTTCTGGTCCTTAAAATGACATCGGCTTTTGGAAGTACATATTCGCAAAATTCAATATTTATAGAATAGTGAGCCAAACCAAGATTTTAGAAAATATTAATTTCTGCATGTTGAATGCTTCATGATAAACTTTGATAGACTTTACCAGATGCTTCATCCACAGGGAAGACCACTTGCTCTGTGAAAGTAAGTAATTGAAATATATATGATTAGAGCATCTTGTTCATTAAGCAATCTGTTTTCTTATGTATATGCATTCAAGTATTCAACAGTTTAGCTGAAGGGCAGGATGGAATAATTATTTCCAAGAAGTACAATTCTTTCACAGTAGTAGGAGTTTTTATTTGTAAACGCTACGTATGCCTTCTCTGTCTCTCTTGACCTATGTGGCTATACCTATATTTTCTCTCTGATGTTCTTGCAGAAAATGTTGATGAAAATAGTATATAGTGGGTGTGTTTGGGGCAAGTACCGATATATTTATATCCTTGCCCCAAACACACTCATAACAGGTGATGAATATCCTACTTGAATTCTTATAATCAACCTCATTGATGGTCACACTTTGCTGATTGCTATGCACAGATAGTTGGCATTGTAAATTATGTAGCTGTAGGTCAACTTGGCATTATCTTACATTAAACTGCATTACAACCTGCTTCGAAGTCATTCCTTCAACACCTAACTTATATTTAGAATGATATTGGAGTCCTGTTAGCTTCGCTTTTGACTTTGAGTCTTCATGGCACTTCAGCATTCTTCTCTGATTTTGGCATAGATGATGTACAAAATATGCTCAGACTTGGAGTATATTATGACTGTTTTCTGTATGATTGCAGGTTGTATATTTTCCTGTTATTCAAAATTTCCATCTCTCTCCCTTTGAGCCTGTTTATTGTTTGAATGGATTTGGTTAGGTCCTTGTATCTTTTCATAAACTCCTTTTTCTTGTCATATTCTGAAGTGGGGCAAACTTGTTTGTTGTAGGTTCAATTAGCAAATGCTAATCAACTTGGTGATCATTATTCATCTAAACATCCAAAGGAAAAGCCTCCTGCTGAACCGAGTTAAGTCCATGCCCATGTAAAATGCAAAAGGGAAAAAAGAAAGAACAAAGGGCTTTTGCCACTGCAATTTGTGCACATTGTATGTTTACTGTTTCATATTTTTAGTCCAACAAAAATGACTCGTTATCTATCTATTTGACTTCATTTCAAGTCATGTGATTGTGAAGGATTGTACCGACAGATGTGATAATAAAGTGGTTCTGGCTGGTTCTGTTACATGTTCTTTTTGGGTATAATATTTGACGACTTCATCATAATATGATTTAGTGATTATAGACACAATAAACTTGCATTGCATGCGCATGATGCTTGAGAAATTCGCTCCGGTTAAAGATACTGAGATTTGTTCTGTACTAGTACGAAGAAACTATATGGTGTAGGCTAAAATCTCAATTAGGGTCCTGAACTTTGCCAAAAGGATCAAATAAGTGCCAAAACTATGGAAAAGGTCAAATAAGTGCCTGAACTTTTTGTTTGGGTCAATTCGATCCAAAACATTTGTTAAATGCAAATAATTGAAATAAAACCCTAAATTACTAAATTCGCATGTTTTAACCCTTAGTTTTTACATTAACAGACTTGTAATCTAACGTTTTGAACTGAATTGATTCAAATCGAAAAGTTCAGGTACTGATTTGACCTTTCCATAGTTTGGACACTTATTTGACCTTTTTGGCAAAATTCAGGACCCTAATTGAGATTTTAGCTTATGGTATACAACATATTCCTCAGAATTGAGTATATAAATGAAGTTGACAAGGTGTTAGTAATTGGCAGTGGCTCTATTGATATTAGTAATTAGTAGAATCGATAAAAGTGTTTTTCTTTTTTAAAACCACTTTACAAATAATGAAGAACATGATTACACTTTTAAAATTATACTTTACAACGGTTGTACTAATTTGTAAATGTAAAGAAACGTAGCAAAAGCATCGTAGGCGTTGAAAAGAGTGCGTCGCGTCGCGACTCTTTTCGCACTTTCACTCTTCAGTTCTAGAAAGATGGAAGCGTCGGTTGGCACGTACGAGAGGTCACAGTCGCACGTGGGAAAGCACCTCGATCTCATTGGCTGAGCTAAACTCTCCCTTTTAATTCCAAGCATCTAACGTCTAATTCTTGCTCGGCGCACCCTAATAATACTACTCTCTTCACAATCACATATTCATTTTTTTTTTTTTGCCATAATTCATATATTCAGTGAATTCACTTTCACTTTTTATTTTTTTTTAAATAAAATAATAAATATTACATTCTAAATAGATAAATAAAAATATAAAAATAAATCGTCCACTCCTTACTCATTAGTCATTAGTCATTACTCATTACTCATCGAAGGAGAAGAAGAAGTGAGAAGTGAATACTAATTTTTATTTCTCCGATTTTTTGTTGTTTTTCTCTTTACAGCTCATTGCCTGCACCCTGCAGATCGAATCGATCTTAAAGGTTTCTTCAATTTCTTCCTTTTTCTTCATTTTTATTTGTCCAAAAGCTCTGCTCTGTGTAACTTCAAGTTCTAGATTGGTTAGTATTTGCTTTCTACGCTGCAATCTCTACTTCCTTTTGAGCTCAATTTTCTTTTGCCTTATGGGCAGATTTTTGAAGTCTCAATTTACTTTTTTACTGCTTGCATCTCGGCCAACTTTCTTTAGCCTCTTTTATAAGTATATATATATATATTATTTTCCGGTTTATCTTGTAATATATCTGTCGCTGTATCAATGTTAGCAGTTTAGTTCTTCTTCTCTTCTCTGAGCTCTCAAGAATTGCGGTTATCATTCAGAGGCAATTAGTTTGGTTTCGTATTCAGTGAAACCTAATTATATATGGTTTGGAGAAGTTGGTTCATAGATTAATCACTTATTATATTTATATATGTAGTATATGGAACTTTAAATTTGACAAAAATGTCTCCAGATGATTGCAGATTTGGGAATTAGTTGGTACTAATCTCTTTCTGTTTTGGATAAGGATTGCAAATTTGGAAATTAGTTGTTTGTTAGGGTTTATGGCTGCAGTTTGCTTTGGATTTGAGAACATTGATTTGCACAAGAGTATTATTGTTTCAGATGTCTTATCATTTTTAATTCTTATCTTGCTTCAATCTTTCCTGCTGCTATGCAGGTATCATTTTTCTTTATTTTGTTGCTGCCAAATGGCAATGTAGACCAGATAGCCATATGTTACAACAACGAGGCATTTTCGAGCTCGGTGTATCCGATGATTTGTAGTATCTATATTATGCTTGGTCAGTGCCATTATGGGCATCTGTCTGATGAAATGTCAACGGCGATGTCTGCTTCACATGCTAATCTCTTTAATCCTAATAATCAGAATCAGAGCAATCAGTCCTGATGGTAGGTCATATCTGACTCATCAAGCTTATGTTTCAAAGTTCTTACCATTTAAAAATATCCCAATGATCTCCCTGTGTTGATACTGATTTGATTGGAATGTACTAGTTAATTTGTCTTATGAAATTCTACATTTCAAAAAACCTCCACCTTATAAAGTTGGGTAATCATGTTTACATTTTGCCTAACTCCTTTTTCCTTTTTGTTTCGTTTCCTTTTCTTTTTGAAACCATCTTAGATTTCACTTTTAAGTAATAATAGATTTTGGCCAGTTATGGAGCCTCTAGCTAATTGATTATTATTAGGTACACTTTCTCATTGGACATAAGAATATCTGTTATAGAATGTAAAATGCTTTCTGTGAAATGCAGGAGAGGCACTTCTAAGCTTCCGGATAGCAATTGTCAGTTCAGATGGTGTACTTTCTCAGTGGAGGCCTGAGGATCCTGATCCGTGCAAATGGAAAGGAGTGACTTGTGATTATAAAACCAAGAGAGTGACGACTTTGTGAGTTTGAAAATTTATTTCCAAATGTCTTCACTTTGATGCTTTGTATAGCTCAACAATTATATTTAATTTCTTTTCTTGTTTTCCTGTCTTCTTCAGGAGCCTTACCAATCATAAACTGAGTGGTCCTATATCACCTGACCTTGGGAAGTTGGACCGTTTGAGGCTTTTGTATGTATTACTGGGACTTTGTTTTTCTTCATCATTGTTGATTCATGATCTATAGTCAGATATATTTTACTGCCGCTGATGTTTTCTGTTATTTAAATGTGGATCAGAATGCTTCATAATAACAACTTTTATGGGGCAATTCCTTCAGAGTTGGGTAATTGCACAGAGCTTCAGGGATTGTAAGTATTACTTCTGACTTGTTGTTTCAGTGGTCTGATGCTTCTTGCTTAAATATCGTTGTTGGCTTTTTATGGTTTCTTTGTTTGTTTGGTTGGTTGGCCTTTTTTTTTCTGGGCGATTTTTGTTGCAAGGGATTTTAGGCCATCACCTTTGGCCAATTGAGCCTTAACTTAAACAAATGCTATCCCTTTGCTACAATGCTTTGGATCATGCTTGCCATTTATTTATTTGTTTATTTATCTTTGGTCATTGGATGAAACAAATAAGACTTCAATTATGGGTTGTCAATGCATTGAACCTATAGGTGACTATCCTACAAATACCTGTATATTTTAAACCATTTAGGTTATAACTTCTAAGTTCTAAGTGAATTGATTGTGTTAAGGAGGTTATTTATATCACCGTATGTGGTTTTGAAAGAAGTTTGATTCCCAATCTTTTAATGTTATTTGCAAGTTTATATGGCAAGGAGCGTTAATGAAGATGCTATACACGATATCAATTAATATTAACTGGTGCTGGGGTGCTGATTGAAGGGCATATCTCCAGAAGTTACTGCAAAACATAAATTTTGTGATTGAAATAAGTAAATATTTTTTTATTCCTCTTGTCTACATAGTCCTTCGAAGTTCTTTTCCAGGCCAGAGTTCTTCATACTGTGCAAAACAATGGTTTTACCCTTCTAAATACCTTCTTTTTCTTATGTTGTGAATCATAGATGGATTTGATAATTTAACGAGGATTACTATCTTAGCAACCAAAACAACCTCACAGATTTGGCTCTTCTTATCTGAATCAATCATAGACCCCACCTTTTTCTCTTGATTGCGAAAAAATTAACCATTCTCTATCATTTTCCCCAATAAACAGCTTCTGCTTGGAGCTAGAATTTATTCCAACATGTTTCCTTCCAGCCGCCCGTTTGCTCCTAACTCATCAATCAATTGCCATAATTGACTTGTAACCCAATTGTAACTTCTAAGTTTTTTACAACCCAAACACCTCTAATTTGAACTCTGTTTTGCCACAGATCTTAAGTAGGCAGACTTTTTTGGCTTCAGACTTTGTCAGTCTTTGATTGCACTTATTATAGCTAATTTTTCTTTCTGCATAATGAAGGTCTTGTTTTGGTCTTATTTTTCATATACAGGTAGGATATATATAAAGTGATGGAATGGAGAGAAATTGGCTTATTTGACATTATAAATATGAACATGTATACTATGATTACTATCTTTTTTAGTATGTTTGGGACAAGGCCAAGGGGCATAGTGAACCTTGGACCTTCACCTCCAATGGGTGGTAAGACCTCAAGGCAAAGTGATATCTATTGGGAGGCTGAGCTTGACTAGATGAGGAATTACCTTTTGGGGGGCTCTTTCTGATATGTTATTAAGATTGAGTGTTCGTGAAATAAATCTAGTCAATTTTCATATGAAGGGGAAAAAAGAAATATGAGAAGCAAAATGGAACTTGTGGAATTATTATTGCATGTTAATTTGTGGAATTATTTCTAGTGTGGCCTTATGTTTAAGCAAAGTGGACTCTTTAATACTTTTTCTTTAAACTCACTAATAATCAATTTTATTTTGGCTAAATATAGTTTGCGTATATGATATCTGAGGTTTTTCTGTATCTATTTATTTTTATTTTTGAAAGAATGGCACCTTGGCATTTAACTAGTGTGTATGTATATGTGATTTATCTCGTACTTTCAAATTTCTCTGGACTTGATATTACCTGTATATGCTATTCTATGATACTGTAATCTGTTCTCTTCTACAGATACTTGCAGGGAAATTACTTAAGTGGATTAATTCCAAGTGAATTGGGAAACCTATCCTCGCTTCAGAATCTGTAAGATATTTTCTTCCTAATAAATGTGAGCTAGAGTAGGAAAAATACTAAATGTTCGGATTACTTGATCTCTCAGATTTTGATCACCCTTGACATGAACAAAAAGTTTCATCTTTATTGATGCACACACATTTTTATTTTAAAAAATAAATTTGCAGGGATATCTCAAGCAATTCTCTCAGTGGATCTATCCCCCCTTCACTTGGGAAGTTGGATAAGCTCATTACATTGTTAGTTCCCTTGTTTCAGATTTGTTAGTTTTTAAGTAGAGTTTACCAGGTTGATGCTTAAGAACATTTACTGAACATAAACTCATCTTTGGCAATCTTTATGAATTTTCTGAAGCAATGTGTCAAACAATTTTCTGGTTGGACCTATACCATCACAAGGTGTCTTCAGCAACTATACATTGAGCTCGTAAGTGCAAGCTATTTAGTTACTGTGTTCAAAAGATTTTCAATTATTTATGTGCTATGTTAACTAAAGAATTAATTAAGAAGTTCTCAAGAAGGGTTATTCTTATACTTAGTAGTATAAGTACCTGTTTTATGCACTTCTATAATTTTCATCTTGCATCGGCTTCTTATTTGGCAGTTTTATTGGAAATCGTGATTTATGCGGAAAGCAAATCAACGTGGCTTGCAAAGATGACAGTGGAGGATCAACAAATTCTCAATCTCCTAGTTCAGGTAAAGCTGCATTTGCTGGAAATATATAATCCATGGCTGTTGGTGCTCATTATAGTGTTCATTATGGATACAAAAGATATAAATTTGCCCACTAAATTTAAATTCCTGATAATTTGTTGTCTTAATTGTTGCATCTGTTTGAGATTTGGGGAGCAACTCACCTTAGTTAGTATTTCATCTTCTTTTGTAGCTCAAAATCAAGGTGGGAAAAAAAAGTACTCTGGAAGGCTTCTCATTAGTGCATCAGCAACAGTGGGTGCACTGCTTTTGGTGGCACTTATGTGTTTTTGGGGTTGCTTCCTATATAAGAAGTTTGGTAAAAATGAGGGCAGAACTCTTGCTATGGATGTCAGTGGAGGTGTTCTTCCCAACAGATCTTCAATTTAATCTTTGTATTTCATATTATCTCTACTGTCTAAGATTCATCATCTCTTTTAATGTGGTATTGTTGCTTCAGGGGCATCGATTGTTATGTTTCATGGAGACTTGCCATACTCTTCAAAAGACATCATTAAGAAATTGGAAACTTTGAATGAGGAACACATTATAGGTACTGGAGGCTTTGGGACGGTATACAAACTTGCAATGGATGATGGCAGTGTGTTTGCTTTAAAACGAATTGTGAAGATGAATGAAGGTTTTGATCGTTTTTTCGAAAGAGAGCTTGAAATTCTTGGAAGCATAAAACACCGATATCTCGTAAACTTGCGAGGATATTGTAATTCACCTACATCAAAGCTATTAATTTATGATTTCTTGGCTGGTGGTAGCCTTGATGAAGCTCTCCATGGTGAGTAACCCTAACAAAAAAAAAAAAAAGCGCATGGCCTGGCATAAACTTGATTTTGGGACCTTTTTTGTTGGACTAATATGTTGCATGGGTGATTTTTATATTTGGGGAGGTCATCATCTTTTATTATTCTTTTGACAGAACGATCTGAGCAATTAGACTGGGAAGCACGCTTGAACATTATAATGGGAGCAGCAAAGGGACTGGCCTATTTACACCATGATTGTTCTCCTAGGATTATACATCGGGACATAAAGTCGAGCAACATCTTACTTGATAGCAACTTGGAGGCTCGCGTATCAGACTTTGGACTTGCCAAACTGTTAGAGGATGAAGAATCTCATATTACAACCATTGTGGCAGGAACTTTCGGCTACTTAGCTCCAGGTATGCAGTTGCAATGTTGCCTTACAATTGTGGAGCCCTTGGCTCTCTTTTAGCTTGATTGTGAAGAGATGAAGATAGCTTTATAACAATTGGGAGAGATCTTGACTTTATTTCAAAACTACATCTGCCAGTTAAACATCTAGTCTATCTTATTGCCAAAAAAAAAAACATCTAGTCTATCTAGGTAATCTTTCACAAGAACATAAAGGAGGCAATCTGAAAAGGGGAAGAGAAATAGGGAAAAGGAACTTGGAATTATAACTAAGTACATGGAATTGAGCTGAAATTATAACGCTTTTAACTTGAGATGCTTTGAGAATCTTTCTGTTCTTAATATTTGGAAAAGTCAAGTGAGTTTTATCTCACTATAAAATTCATTTTTTCTGTCATTCTGAATGGCCATATTGGACTATATATCGCTAAGGCGATGGAAAATGGTCCAAAGTTGCAAGTTTAAGGCCTTGGACTTACTGTTGGTTTTTGTTTTTCTTTCATCAAAATTTCATGACTCTTGAGTTTCTTATATTCTTTATTATCTCTTCTTCTCTTATTTATTATTTATTTTGAAGTTTAAATTACATCTGTGGTATGCGAGACATTTTTATTTTTTGGTACTTGAAGCTGTCAGGGATTGAATCATGGTCCCTTGAACTAGTCCTTAGAATTAAGGCAAGTCAAATTTAGCTATACCTTTATGAATGTCTCCTTTAGCTACAGTACGCAGTTGACCTTTTTTTGATACTTTCAATTTGCATATGCCCTTTATTGTTCATTTACGTTTTCACAAAAAGTGATTTAAAAAAAAAAAAAACTGTACTAAAAGGGGGGACAAGGGAGATGGCCAAAAAAAAGCAGTGTTGTCAAACCCGGACCGGACCGGCCGGTCGAACCGGTTCAACCGGGACCCGGAGGCCTGTCCGGTCCGGAGAGATAGGGATAACCGGGGAGTGTTTTACCCGGTCAAGACTCGGTCAACACCCGGTTTGACCGGTGGTTGACCCGGACCCGGACCGGGTTGAACCGGTTTGATATTATTTTTATAGGAAAAAATTTAGAGAAAAATTTGATATCCATGGGATTCGAACTCGCACCATTTAATGAGCAAAAAACCTTGTTTTAAACCACCAAACCAAAGATTTTTATGTGATATATTTGCACCATATCTAATATTTATATAGAGAATCTTAATAATATAATATATTTTAACTATATTATGACCCACCCGGTTAAACCGGTTAAACCAGTTGACCCGGGACCCGGTGGCCTCAACGGGCCAAGGACCGGGCCGGGTATGACAACATTGAAAAAAAGCAGCAGGGGGGAGAAGGGGACGCTAATCCATGATCATGTACATGTCAAACTTCTACCAGGTGAAAGATAAATAAAGATTTGTCATGAACTCTTGTTGTTGATATGGTATCATTATAGAGTCCCTGTCTCTGTTCTGAACTATCCTTCTATGGTGTCATATACTGGCTGACTGCACACTGCCTTCTGCCTGGCTATGGCCTTTAGAAAGCAATATTCTTCTTTTATCACTCGAGAAAATAACATCTCAAATATACTTGCTATCTCTGGAAAGACTGGTACTTGAAACCGGAGATACAATTTATCTTCCTAGAAAACAGTGCCTTATAAAGGTAAGCAATGCCAAACATGCTTTATGCCTTGTGACCTTGAGGTTCGCACCTCTCTATGCTATGCTCTAATTGCATTAACAAATTGCATTCGGTACCCTAGTGTATATAAATTTGTGGTGAAGAAAATAGAAACAGCACATTTTTAGCATGTAGCCTAACCAAAGGGAAGATTTATGCATATACTGATCTGGTCAAGATTTACATATTTATTAGTTTCTTATAAGCTGCGATTAGGATCTTGTTCAAGTGTTTGAGTCTTATGTCATATAATATAACTTTTTAAATTCAATTCATCTTGAGTCTGTTTATGCTGCCTTAAACAGAGTATATGGCAAGTGGGAGAGCAACTGAAAAGACAGATGTTTACAGTTTTGGGGTCTTGGTGCTTGAAGTTTTAAGTGGGAAGAGACCTACTGATGCATCATTCATTGAAAAGGGTCTCAACATCGTTGGCTGGGTATGTCTCCACTTCTGATAAGTTTTTCAAAAGTAGGTTTCAATAAACAATTTCTAATGAAGTTACTAAAGCACATGCTTGAGAAGTCTAAAACATATTCTCGTGTGCTATGTGCTTGGTCTCTTGTGTGGTCAACATAATGTTTGTCTGCTATAAATGTTTAACCTGTACAACTCATGTTCCATTGATTGAGGATTGGTCGAGGAAGATGTCGGATATATGCAACGTTATGTTTTCAGTTGATACTAACCTGATCTGTTCTATTTTATGCAGTTAAATTTCTTAATTACAGAGAATAGGCAACGAGAGATTGTAGATCCAAATTGTGAGGGGGTGCAGGTGGAAAACCTTGATGCCTTGCTCTCAGTTGCGATCCAGTGTGTTTCTTCGAGCCCAGAGGATCGGCCCACCATGCACAGGGTGGTGCAGTTACTTGAATCTGAAGTTATGACCCCATGCCCAAGTGATTTTTATGATTCCAGTTCTGATTGAATAACTGAAGATGAAAGTGAAGATGCATTTTGTTCACATCCCATATGTTGCTCTCCTGCTATCTCTAACAATATAGAGAAGTAATGCAAGCACTACATGATGTGCTTCAAATTCATACAGCTTCACTTGTTCATTTCATTAATTCTTTCTGCAGAGTTTTGGTGTCACTTGGTCTACCCATTTGACCTCAAAATCTGAGCTGTTGCGGTAGTACCGATTTCCGATGCATCTCGGTTCTTCCGATTTCCTCATTTGGCATTGGTGCTTTTCTTTCTCCACGTAAATGGATTATGGACCCTCCGCCCGTGGTATCAGTCAGTTGTCTATGTTTTTTTCTTTCCTTTATGAAATCTGTAATCTCCATATTTTTCTCCCAAATTAAAGTGTATATTGACCGTTGTATAAATTTCAGAGTATTTTTGCCTCTTGACAGATTCTTATTGTTTACGCCATTTTTGTAAAGTATGTTTTCATCAGAGGAATAAGTTCAATGGATGAAAGCTGACTTGACGTGATCCCTCATACTGAATTATTTTGACTAATTATTTGATATAATTATTTATATGGTTTTGATATTATGTTGTAGTATTGTTTTTCCATCCGTTTGAACGTGAACGTGGTATTCTTTTTTTTTTCTTCTTTTTTCTTTTGGCAAGAGAACGTGGTATTCTTTTAGATTAACTACTGTATACTGTTAGTTTTTTTTTTGGTACCCCATCCTGTATCTAAGGTTGTCCTGACTAATCCGGATCCGACCCGCGTCCTGACTAATCCGGATTTGACCCACGTCGCACACCTAGTTATAGTGGGTGAATCTAACAACGGGTATACTGTTTTCATGTTCTCAAAGGTTGGAATTTTTCTTAAAAAAAAAAAATTTCTTATACGTACATGGTAGGATTGAAATAACTTCACAGGTAAGATGGAGAGGCTCTTACATGATAATAACCAGGCCATAACTCCTTAGTCCTTAACCAAGAAGTTTATTTGAAATCTACCATGTCAAAACTCAAGACAATTTCTTTCGTCCCAAATTACTAGAGACGTGAACAAAAACTTTTCATCACTTTAACATGTTTCCAAGTAGTTTCCCTGTTATTTACCCATATATCTTTACTCGGAGTAGAGCATAAACCTAAAAAAATTGAATAAAAAAATTGATGCACAACCTGAAAGTAAACCTCGAGCAAGTACATAATGCATTATCACTGGTATGGCCAACTCATCATAAATTTCTCAAAGAGAAGGGTAGGATTACAAGTTGCACTCCAATTTGGAACCATTTTGTATTTGGTGAGCAACCAAGCAGTGCAGGAGCTACAAAGCTTCATGTCAATCCATTTTTGTATTAGTAGTTATGACAGTTGATGCCACTTTTTAAGCACGTATACCTTAATCTAAGAAAATTTCAGCCTTAATGTTCGAATAACTGATGAAATGTGCTCTATAATCCGCATGAAACTCGCTTCAGACTTGGGGATGTTATCAATGAGCCTTTGGTAATCCGACAATGTTCTATCAGGTAATGGCTCCAAGAACTCACACCTTTCCAAGATTTCAGGAGGCGGCACTCCAGCAACTAGGTTTGTGTCTAGCTTTGGTCTACCCTTCGTGAGCTCTTCAGGCGATTTGAAAGGTACACTCTCCATGGCAGAAGGAGATGCACCTGGAATTACCCCTTGGTTGAAGGGCAGGGCTCTTGCAGCCTGTAAACAGAATTCAACCCATTGATGAATTAGTGGAGAGGGACCTCTAACTCGGCCCCCGATACGGTTGGTTTCAAGTCTGGAGGCAGCCGGGATTACCTGCAAAGAAACAAACCTAGAAAGGTGAAAGAGGATATATGCTAGAAATTATGTTTTATTTAATTGCTATTCACTTCTTCAATGTTGAATGTTTTAATCATAATAATCACAGCTCCTCTTCTTTTTTTTTTTATCTCTCTCTTAAAAGAAAATATATATCCACTTCCTGTTTTAGTTCCATTTTGTTGCTTAACCGGAAATCATAGCTCTTCATTTAATGCTACATTATTATATTATACATAATCATATGATATTATACACCCCCAGACGCACATGCCACTCGAGAAGCAAAAAGACTTTGATGTAAAGTTTGTTTCCAGCAAAAACCAGTAGTATGTAAGGTATACCCATAGATCAGCCCATAAGCTAGCTCCAGACTTGGGAACAATAACTGCAACATTTGACATACGCTTTACGACTGGAAGAACATCACTGCTCCATCCAACAGCCACCCACACATCTCCCACTGAAAATGCTCTGAGGTAGTGCATGCTGTCAAATAATCGAACCTACAAAAAGCAAAATCAAATATTGCTAGGATTTGGGGTGAAGCAACTAAAGCAAGTAAGAACAAAAAATAAACAAAATATTCTGCTTTCAGCTTTACATTGAAATTCGTATTTCTGAGGGAGAGGGGGAAAGGGAAGTGAAATGTAATAATGTATTGCCTCTTGCTTTCTGTAATTGCTCAAGCTCTAGTCATTAGGATTGACAAAAATTCAACAATCTAGACTACAGAGCCACTGCACTGAAAATGCTTTTACACTATCTAACACCACATTTACGTTCCATGTGACAAAAATGCTGTCTATTTCACAAATTGACTTCACCTGCACTTTTATAATCAATCCATCAAGTGTTGTAGCTCAGATAAAATCCAAAAAAAAAAAAAAGCAAGTAAATAATTTGTCCATAGGGTTTCATGATATGAAGAGAAATTCACACAAGCCAGTTTATGACATTGTGCTTCAACTAAATGGCTACATGGCATGAAAATACACTTAAGTATACATGACCAGGCAAACTCAGACATGCTGGAATTTTTATTATTCAGATGAATTCCTTTTCTCTTGGTATAATAGTATCTTAATCTTAAATAAGTTTGAAACAGGTCAGCTAATCAAACCCCAGTAATTCTTTTTGAAAGCCACTTTGAAATGGAATTACCACTGCAATCATAAGAGGCAATGAATCCAAATCATGTCGTACAAACTCACAGAAAGGAGGGGAAAAGAAGGGAAGACATAAAGAAGCCATAGCATTATTTCCATTGCAGTACCTGTCTTGCAAGTAAGGTCAAATTCTGCTGGACCGCATCCCTCCCACCAGCAACTTGCAAGTCAAGGTCTGTTGTGTTGTATGATGCTCCCATGTACTTTAAAACTGCACCGATAACCTCTCTCGGGGAATTCACCATTGCAATTCTTCCTGCAAGTTCAGGCCGCCATAAATCTGCCCAATCCTGCAATAGGCTTTACAACATGAACTATCAATTTTGCATGGAGAAGATATGTAAAGAAGATGCTGTTATAAAATGGAAATGCCAGGTCATGTTTGATGATTTGTTTATAAGTTGATGAAAACCCCTAAAACTTGTAAATTAAAGACAGACATAATGAAAGACAGGCCATTTCTGACGAGTACAAAGGCCATCTTCAAGCAGTCCAACCTGAGGCATGTATTCAAATTATGAAAGCAATGATGGTAGTTCAGAGGTGGAAAATGGACATTATGTCTGCAATCAATTTCAGTGACAACCTCAAACCAAATCAATAATTTGTTCATGCACTGAATCCCAAGACGGCACAATCTCTGCAATTCATTCTGGGACTGATTCAAAAATATCGAACTAATGTGATTACGAGAAAATAACCTCAAAGAAGATCTATCTAATGCCATCAAGAGAGTGCTGCACTGATCAATGAAGCAGAAGGAAAGGGACAAGCAGTAGAAGTTTCAACGGCAAGTAAAACACCGAAACTTTTGCAAAACCAAATGAAACCTTGACCAACCTTTATGCTATGATAGTATAGCAGAAGGAAGTTAGCAAAAGAAATGAGGATTCAGTTTATTGAATATCAAAGTTGAGGGAAAGATGAGGAAAATTCTAGACAACATGCCCTCCGAATGTGGCAGAAATGCATGTGCATGCATCATCAGAAGATGGACATTCTAGCCTTCCAATGAAAATACAAGAATCATATATTGAGCTAAAGCCATATCATCTTAGGTACAAAGATAGAATAATGTTACCTGTATAGGAGGCAAATTATGCTTTTGAAATTTGGTTTTCTTATATGCTATGACAATGGTACCCCATCGATAGGGTGCCGCCCATATCTGACCCTGAGGATCAATATCCCCATTGAGGTTCCTGCGTAGATAGACCTGGGACACCTCTAAAATGAACGTAAGTATTTCATTTTTGGAGTTTTGAATTAGATTAGAGGAAAATAATGAAGTCGTTTTACCTTCCATTTGTGACCCAATTCCTTGAACCAATCCTGGTGTTCAGCAGCTGTGATGGGTTCAATAATAGCCTTTGTAATAGCAAGAGAAAGCCAAGAGTCACCGAGGGTGACAATATCAGCAGCCACAGTAGATGCAGGCCCTATATTCCCTTTGGGTTTGGTAAAGGGCATGCATAGATTAGAAAATATATCTTCAAGAGTAGGAAGGAATTTGGTTTGGAACTTTAAGCGTCGAGATTGAGATACGATAAACTCCTTGGGCCAGGAAGGAGGTATAGAGCCCTGAAGAGCGACGATGGAGAGAGGAACAGATAAAGCGAAAGATTTAGACTTCCAAGCCTCAAAATCTGCTTCCAATTTCTCATCTTTTTCTTCGGCTGATGAGTTCTTGACCACTTGTTCTTCTGTTTAAGAGAAATTGGAGGACTCTTTGTTTTGTCAATTAAGAAAAAAGATGAAATTTGAGGAGTGGGTGAAAGAAAAAGGTCACCTTGAAGTTGAAGCGAGTGGCAAGGCGGAGGCAGTGGGTTGAGAGCGGAGGCGGAAGCGGAGGAGCAAATGCAGAGACCGAGGCCAACAAACGCAAGAGTTGATGTAGAAAAGCCTACGAGCAAGGAAGAGTTGGTGTTTTTGAGTTTGTTGGGAGTGAGGGGAAGCAGTTTGGAATTGGCGTCATCTTGAAGCAGAGGAGGAAAGTTGGAGCTTTTGCATTTGAATCTGTTGGGATCAAAATTGGAATTAGAGAAGCGGGCATTAAAGCCGACATAAGAAGAGCATAGAGATGACGCTAAAGCCATTTTTTTTTCCCCAAAGACACAAGTGACAAGTCTCTATTTAAACTTCAGTTTTGACTAGAGCCCTCTCTTTCTCTTTGACTTGGAGAACGGAATGCAGCAAACAGAGATAAATCAATTCATCTCATCTCACCCATTTCACTGGTGTGCTTTGTGCTTTCTAACATTATTCTTTTTTCCCCACCCGGATACACTAATCCGGAATTCGACCCGCATTGCCCACCTGAGTCTGATGAATGAGTCTACTAACAGCGCGGCTGCGTCGACCGGCTTAAGTTGGAAGCAGTCACTTACCACTACATATATACGGATTATGGATACACACTCAAAAGAGATAAATCAAATAGAAGATGTGCACACCAAGCCTGAGGAGCTGCATTTCTTACAAGCTTACTTACACCCTTTATTTTATACTTAAATACAATAAACAAGTGGTTTTGACAAAAACTGAAGCAGAAAAGATACGTTTAAAATCATAGCACACGAAAAAGAATAGTATTGGTCGCATTAGCAAGCAAGCAATGCTTAAAGCCAGTTTTGTACCCATCGCCATCGCCATTGCCCGATTAAGTGATTACTACTAGCAAAGGCACTATCGACTCAAGTAAAAAGGAGTCGAGGCATTTACATATACAAACTTCTTTTTACCACCAGTCACTCGTTAAAGATCATTCTGCAGCCGAGTTGGAGTTTGTTTCGATTAGTTTGCTTGCTGGTGCTTTCTCTTGTCTTTCTACATAAGCCGAGGGAAACCATCCAGCCTTGCCCTTGCATTCTCCTTCAGACCATCCAGTAGAACCAACCTTCGGATATTTAAACCAAAATTGTTAAAAGACACATTTTCCAAACAACCAATAGGAGAAAACATGTAAAACACATGTATTGGGAAGATGGGAAAACTCATTCACAGAGAACAACATAAGGTGCATACAGAGTCCTTATGATTGTGTTCCCATGAGAACATTTTGCTTGTAATCACAAGTGACAACTCTCTGTCATGCTAAATAATAGTAATGGATCTAGCATTTTGAACAAATACTTCAATTAAAAAAAGAAAATCATGTCAAATTGGACATCAAAGCTTGTCATCTTCAGGGAAAAATGAAAATGAAATTTTTTTATAAAATTCATTTGGTAAAGAACAATGAAAGATTGAATCTAGTGGTTGAAAGAATACCTGGCGAACCACAACATAATCACCAACTGCTAAGCTTAACTCGCCATCGGCTTGAGCATCAAATGGGTGTACAACCTGTTAAAACAAAGAACACCACAATAAGAACCCAAGGCTTACCCTAACCGGTCACCAACCTCCTTTCACAGAAAACAAAATAGCATCTCAACTAGTTTCAGCAAAATTGCCCATCAAATTAAATTTGTCTCAGAAGTTCTCAAATTCTAGCAAACATAAGGTAGGGTCTGCCTGTAAGAGTGGAGTAAGTTGGAGAGAACTACATTTTTGGAAAAGTTTAAAAGGCTAACCTTCGCTATAAAATATACATCGGTTTGATTATTTCTCTGAGCTTCAGATCCATTTGAACGAGTATTATCATGTGCAAGGGCGACATTCACCTCTCTATGCAATGAGTCCATTGGCTCATTCGACTGCTCCTCCAGAATCATCTATCCAGCAGTAAACTTCTGTCATGACCTTTTGAATATATGCAAGGAGTGAGTGAAAATTAAAGGCAGGTTGGCAGCACTATCTTTACTAACTTTACTTTCTTATTTTCTCTCAAATCCAGCTTTCGAGCTATAGAACTACTTGTCCCCCTAGTCTCTTCTTCTTCTTCTTCTTAAATATCATTTGTTTTTGTACTAAATGGGATGATCATTGATGTCATGAGAAGAATTGCAGAGCCAAGGGTGAAATAGTACAAACCTCAGCATATAGCTTCTCTAAAAGAACAAGAACATGTTGATGATAAGACTTTTCAGCATCAACCTGCACAATAATGCTGATAAGATCCAACAATCTGAGAATTACAAGTAAGGGTGATGAACATTAAAATGTAAACTCAATAATAAGTTGAATATGTCGTTAACCTCAAAAACAAATAAGTTGACTGGTACATTACCAACTTACTGGTGCAGAATAGTTACTTTTGCATTTCCTGCACCCTTGGGTAAGTATGTCATTAATATAGTTAAGATTACTGAAGATGCTTCTAGGAGATAGATTTATCATTTATTCCCTCTTAGTTCAAGTTGAGTTCAAGGATCTCAGTTATAGTAGTTTTAATGTAAGCTTTTTACTTTTTTTTTTTTTTTCTTTTGTTACATGTGAACATGAAACTAAATGATAGGCTACACAAAGGGAGGTAGCTTTCTCCTATTCCCTAAACCCACCCCACCCGTCCCAGGATTTGAACCCTGGACCTCCGGGTTGGATGCCCCAAGCTCTTAACCACAGGGGGGACTGTGAGCTTTTTACCTGAGTACCATATAATCCCCATCTCCCTTTCACTAGAAATGTTTTGCTTGGAACTATTAAATAAAGAAACCAGCATGATTTGCTAAGCTAGACATAGGGCTTGCACTATACATTCAAATGGAACCCTCAAAGATGAGCATCCATTTTAATAGAAATGGTTGTAAGACTTCCTAATTTGAATTTATTAATCTAATATTAGCTGTAAACATAGTGCTAATGAAATCCAGAAAAATATTTTTTTTTAATGAAGAAAATAAAAGCATACCATAGAAGGACCGTAATTTGGGCCAAAAAAAAGGAGGACCATAATTATAAAAGCAAAAGTAGCAATACCATAGCAAGAAGCCGCTGGAAAGTAATCTTTTGCTGCTGCTCTTCCACAGATAACATGGCAGCAGTTGCTTCTCTTCCTAGTACCATCATGGAGGATTTAAGTTCAGTTAATCTATCTTCTGCTTGTTTAAGCTTCATGTAGCTTTCTGCAGATATATCAGATTCTCTGGTCTTTGATCTACGCCTCAATACATCTGCTGCCTATTGGTAGGAAAAAGAAACATCGACTGAGAATATATATAAATATATAAAGGACCATTGTACAAAATTTGAAAACTACAATATGATGAAATTTCAGGCCATAAGCTATTAAAACTCATTCCACATTTTGCCTATGAATTTAAGAGATTCATGCTTTATGTCTCTCTTCTGATTAGCCTTTTTCCTGGAGATAAATAGGAAGTAAAAGCATCCCTTTGGTTGCTACCATGTTAAAAAGATAAATCACTTTAATTTTCCTGTTCAGTGAAAAACATCAAAAGTTTTCAGTTTTCATTAAACTATTTATGAACTGGCTAAGTCAGTAAGTCACGCAATGATAAGAAGTTCAAGTCTTCAAGAAATTATAGTTAAGACTGCAGTGACAGAAGTCCATGCCTAATTTCTGATATTTTGACCTTTTCTGGTCAATAGTCTGATCAATCAGAATTCTGATAGTGTTAGAGTTTCACCAGTCCAAATTGGTCACTCCAAGTTTTAAAACATTAAAATACCTGGGCTTCAACCTCTTGGCGGAGTCTGTCATAACGGTGAGTTAAGTGCCGAGCATCCTCCAAAGGAGCTCCTGTAATTAATGCTCGTAGGGGCTCAGAAACCTGCATATATATTTAAAACCTGTAACATAATTAGAAAGAGGAGGG
This sequence comes from Corchorus capsularis, assembly GCA_001974805.1. Taxonomy (NCBI): domain Eukaryota; kingdom Viridiplantae; phylum Streptophyta; class Magnoliopsida; order Malvales; family Malvaceae; genus Corchorus; species Corchorus capsularis. The sequence continues at coordinate 24,538 of AWWV01008334.1, forward strand.
GGGAGGAAAATGAAAGGAAAGGCCTCATAGGCTCATAGCTCATAAATCATCTTAAATTTCCCAATATCATGCCATTGCAATACTGATAATCTTCGATTTGCATTCATCTCAAGTCAGAGGGGAAAGAAAATGGACTGCATCCTATGTTAAGTCCATAAAACAAGAGCACATATAATATAGCCACTCCTTTATCTGAAAATACTATGATCTTGTGTTAAAAGTTTCTTTAAAAAATAAATTCTCAAACTTAATCACTATTGGTATCATAAATATTCTAAGTAAGTTGTGAAGGATCTCATAATTATTTCAGCATAAAAAATATATGAGATTCAATAAAATCTCTCAAACTACAATTTGCTCCCAAGAGAAGTCTAAAAGAATAATTAGCATACAGAAATGAAGTTTACGAATTACCTGTTCACCAAGAAACCCAAGCAAGGTCTCCCTTTCATCTTCCATTGATTTATGTGATTTACCAAACTGAAGGGCTGCTCTTGCAAGAGAAGAACCGCAGCTTTGATTCTCAGCTCCATACTTACAGCAATCATCAGCCAACTTCCTAGCTAAAAATTAAAACGTGTAACACCACAAAATCAGCCATGTAAAGGGATTAAAGTGCAGTAAATGATCCTCCAATGGTTACCTATTTCCATTAGCTTTGAGCTTGTTGCAATTAAACCTTCGATGCCACGGACAATGTTCCGCTGCAAATGCTGTAGGCATAATATCAAAGGGTAAGCTTACATGCATCCAATACTTAATTCACAAGTTAAAGTTTAAACCCATTTTTATAAGCCGTAGACTGGTTGACAAAGGATTGAAGAATGTACCTTAGCTGCTTTTGTAGAGCTGTATAAATCTTGAAGCTTTTGATGACATTGAAGTGCAGCTTCATCAACTGTAACGTCTTCATTACTAAAATGCCCAAGATGCCTAAGTACTGCCTACAAAATAGAGAAACTTAACAGTTAGTCACAGATGGTTGAAAATACTTAACAGTTATGTAATAAATCAACCTAATTATATCATGTGCTATCTATAATGATAAACAGATTAACAATTTCACATTAATAAACGAATCATGAATTTGTAATGGGTGGTCGCAGATACCAAAGACTTTTAAAGGGGGAAAATCACTGGAAAGACTAAACTAGAAACATGTGTGCATATTGCATGACTTTGATCTAAATTCTAATACTAATAAGAAATAGGAATTTGCAAAGAATTGGCAGTCAAATTATTGAAATGAAATGCAATTTAACAAGGAAGAAAAGTTTTTTGAAAGGGAAAGGAAAAGCAGAGGATAAATGAAGAAAAGAAAAGAAAAGTAAAAACAGACTTGCTGTTGCTTGGCAACTTGCTCTCTGAGCTTGGTAGCTTGCTTCTTGATAGCTTCCATATCTAAAACAGTAACAGATTATTTGTATAGTACCAAAAAAAAAAAGAAGAGGAAGAAGCCCAACGGTTACGGCAACCAAAGGATGCCGAAAATTGACGCCGGAAAGTAGATCGATCTTCTTCAGAAAGAGAGTTGGTTTAGTTACCTAAACTTTTTTGTGTTGGTTTTGTGGTTGCTAACAGAAAGAGAGAGAAATCGAAGGACAGACAGACAGACAAGTCAAAAGGACAAAGGCCTTTGCCTTTGGGACGAATGGAGAAAGAGGAAAGTGTCGGTTTATTTTATTTTTCTATTATTTTCATGGAGAATTATTAGTAGGTAGCAGGAGATAAAAGACTAAAAAATAAAATAAAAGTTGAAGTGGAATTGTTCAAGTTCAACTGTCGGACAAGTGACCTGATGAGGTTAGCAAGCAGTAGAGAGTAGACTGTAGTAGTGGAATCTAGTACTAGTAATTTTTTCTTTTTTTTTGGTAAAAACAAGAACATAGCCATTGCCCATCATCAACTTAAATCAATACTAGTAAGTTCACTTCTTTCTTTTTTTTGGTTAAACAAGTTCACTTCTTCACACTCACACAGAGAAGTAATCAGTAGTTTTATTTATGGTGTCACCTATAATGTTTTCTTCTTTTCTTTTAAAACATTGTAAATCAAGGTTGGTTGAATTGCTAAGATTGCTTTGGAGTTCGAGACTTGCCAATAGTTCTCCTTAGGTTGCGTTTGGTCGGGGGATCTTTGATCACCTGAGTTGATCTTGGATGGTGGTGATCTCAGATTACTCCATTTGGTTACACCTTTATTTTAAAAGAAGGGTGATCCGATCATCCTAGGTGCGTTTGGTTAGGATCACCCCCAGATCACTGGTGATGTTAGATCACCTGGGTTTAGAAGGGTGATCGGATCACTCTTTCCGTTTGTTGATCTGAGATTACCACCGAAAATCACCAATAAGTGATCCCAACCAAACAGGGTGATCTAAGATCACCACCCAAGATCACCCCCAACTAAACGCACCCTTTGTGAACCCTTTGTGAGTGATCTGTAAATATCACCCCTAACCCCTCTTTGAGGTTTATAATAAATTATCGTCCAACCCAATCCATCATCTAATCTCACTTAAACACACATTATTACCATGCTTTTTATATCTGTATCTGTGTTAAAGGGGATGTTGATGAGGTACCATTGGCATTGGGCATTTTCACTGCCTCAAATCCATAAAACTAAAATTTGACGAGAGGGGGGACATTAGTAAGGTGCCGGGGATCAATTTATACAGCAAGACAAAAAGATATGAATTTGCTGCCTCAGCCTCACAAATGTAAGCCTTTACCTTTACGGATGGAAATTGGAATGGACTCGCTCGTTTGGCCTCCATTGCTGCTTCCCTTTCAAGTTTCAAGACTGTATCTGTCTGTTTCCAGGAAATTGTGGATGACGACGACGATGATGATGTTGCCTGTCTCTATCTGATTGAATCGACTTCTTGCTACCTTGCAGTGTACAAAGGGCTGGTAGAGGCCATGCTTATGAGTTCTCTCTAATCCAATCGTTGATTATATATTATTTCATCAATCAAAAAGGATACAAGGATGGATGTAGCATCAGGCTTAGATACGGTCTAATGCCAAATCTCATTCTGTCGATTACTCACTCATCTTGTGACCCAAACCATGGATTTCAAGGCCTAGGAGTAGTGTAGGCATTAGGAAACATACATCGATCATTTCCTTTCCTTACCAAATTAACTTAAAAAAGACAATGCCATTGTTTTCTGTATTATGGTTTAAGCCTTATACTAGTGACTAATAACAAATCCAGAGGTATCAGGTTCAGATTTTTAAACTTTTTCATAATAAACTAAAACTCGCTAACTGGATGGGATGACAAGGTTTCTCTACTAGTACCGTACCAAAGCAGAAGAAGGACTTCTTCAATATAAATACAGATTACACAGGAAGCTAATAAAGACTAAGAAGAAAAAAAGCAAGCAAACAAATGAACACTTCCATTCCAATACAGAATTTGAGTAACTCATGATACATGCAGAGTGAAGAAGACTAGCTAACTACCTAGGTATGGTTGGAACTTGGAAACAAGTTCCATCCGCATCATCTGTACACTTTTTACTTTTTAGCATGACAAACAATTGAGTAAAGTGAACATCAATAGCATAATCATATATAGCTAAGTAAGGATATGGTTTGGCCTAATAAGAAGAGAAATTGAAATACACCTGTGGCTGTGGCTGTCCAAAGAAAAGAAAATCTAAAGAATCCTATTTTGCGGGATCATCCTCATCATCACTGTGACTGAGCTCATTTTCAATGCCAGGCCCAGGAGAGGCCATCCTCATGGATGCCTGCTTTGCCCAATTCACTATTTTTTCTGCCTCCCGGTTAATCTTGTCTTGTTCCTTGATTGCCTCGTTGAGTATCTTCTGGGTTTCTTTGAGTGAAAAGGAAGCCAAATCGGACACAAATTCGTCACCCAGCATGCGATCGCGATCCTTGTTGTTTTTCTTAGAAAGCCTTTTGGGAGAACACCAGAAGCACCCAGTCTTTTGAGGTGGAGAAGAAGCAATTGATCGAGAACTTGTTGAGGAAGAATCTGAAACAGGGGGAGGAGAAGATGGCCGTTGGTTGGGTTTGGAAGGGTGTTTCCGGCGAGGGCTATGACCAATGGAATCAAAAAGGTGATCCTCGTCAGGTTTTGGGTTGGGTTTGAAAGGGTATTTCCGGCGAGGGCTATGACCAATGGAATCAAAAAGGTGATCTTCGTCTGGCTTTGGCTTTGGTTTTGGTTTTGGGTAAGTTGTGTGAGACTGAGAGAGAGTAACGGGAAAGGATTTGAGTCGGCGGAATCGAGAGTCCAAGTCGGAGGGAAGGACGGAATCGGAGAAGGAAGAGCAGTTGAGAGCAGAGAGCTGCTCCAGAACACACAGGTCTTTTGCTTGGGAGATCACTTCTTCTACAGCCGACTCATCTGTATCAGAAAAGAAACCCAAATCTGCCATTTTCTTTCTTTCTTTTTAGGAAAAGTAAAACCCAGTAGCCGACTAGCCGGTATGCAGAGTGGGACTTATTTATGCGGAAGAGCACGACTGTTTTTGTAACGGCTAATTTAATTTGGGAAAGACCTGGGATCTTTTGGCCCCAAAACTAATTATTCTCGCTCTCCTTGGGATCTTTTTGGACCTTCAAAGTTTCAAGTCCAGAGGCCCAGGCTTTTATTTTTTTTATTTTAGCTTAAGTGGCGTTGACCTCTCAACTGGTAGGCCCAGCCCAAGAAAATTTACAAGTCTTTCCTAAACACAGTTACTACTTGGGCCCAAAAAGAAAACAGTCCTGAATTAGGAGACAAGTTTAAAAATCCCAAATAATCATAAAGTAATTATTTGATATACCGGCAGTGTCAATTTTGGACTCACAAGCGGGTTTTGGAGTTGACGCATATCCATTTTTTAATTAATTAAGTTTTAAATATTTCAATCTAGTCCCTAAAGGACATGTGTGCTAAACTCCACTGATGGTGTATTGTATAATTTGTCATAATCATAATCATAGTACTAATAAAAGAATATAAATCTAAATGACCCTTGCCAATAATATTCTAGATTCCCAACAATGCAAAATTAACAGAAAACACCATTAATCTAAGTAGTGAAGAGTGAAGAGTGAAGGCAGTTTTGCAGCGACATTAATAATAAATATGCAATTTGGTTTGTTGAAAAATGAAATGGAGTAGCTAAAGCTAGCTATTAGGTAGGAGGAGTAGGAAATTAAAGGGATAATTGCTCAAACATCATTCTCAACTGCTCTACCTTGTAAGTTGTAATATACTATATATGTTTCTCACAACATAGAGACACTATAGCTGACAAATGATAAATATATATTGCTCAAGCAAACATATTTAGTAGAGTTGTTAGAGAGAGCAGTTGAAGAAAGAATGTGGCTCTACTCTATAGCAAGCACTTTATATATTATTATTAGATGTATAGTATAGATAAGAAATGATGAATTATATAATAAAATCCATATCCATCAACACACCCACGGCCACAATCTGATCATAATTGATCTTGTTAGTTTGGGTAATTAAGCAATGAGTGAACCGTCCAAGTCCAAGCCTTGGACACCAATATTTGCTGCAAAGTGTTGTTCAGCTGATGAGCAAACAATTTTTGGGAATTTGAGCCGTTGCAAGACATCCAGGTCAGACGTGTCCAAGAACATTGCTCCATTACCATCCTTTCGACGCTTGTCTTACTCCGATCTCAGCCGTTCATCGTCGGCACGCATCAACGAGGATCTTGCCCATTCATTAGGTCCTGAATCTGATCTGTATGATTTTGAGGTAAGCGAGCTGCGAGCAATAACCCACAATTTTTCGTCGAATTTCCTGCTAGGAGAAGGAGGGTTTGGGAAAGTGCATAAAGGGTACGTAGATGAGAATTTAAGACAGGGTTTGAAGGCCCAACCTGTTGCCGTCAAGCTTTTGGACATTGAAGGCTTGCAAGGACACCGTGAATGGCTTGTAAGCAAAACCAACCCTTAAGTATTTTAATTCCCATTTTCCATTAGAAAGCAAATAGCAATGACTTACAATAATTTTGTTGGTGCAGGCAGAAGTAATATTGTTGGGGCAGCTTCGGCACCCACATTTGGTGAAATTGATTGGGTATTGCTGTGAGGATGAACAACGCCTCCTTGTTTATGAGTTCATGCCCAGAGGCAGTTTGGAGAATCATTTATTCAGAAGTTAGTTTTAATATAATTTATTTATGTCTTAACTTTAATGACCCTTAACTTTCTTTAGAAAAATAAATTAAAGATACTAAAGTTATTTTTTACTCTATATTTCTTATAGAAAGTGATCAAAATCACACAAAATAAACGGACTCTTAATTAATACCATACAGAGATTCTAGTGTTTATAAATTGTGGCAATCTTAATTAGTGCCACTTAATTTTTGAAATGTTGGGATGGAGAAATTGATGTATAAATTGATTTGCAGGGATCTCAATATCGCTGCCGTGGGGCACCAGAGTAAAGATTGCCATTGGAGCTGCCAAAGGGCTTTCATTCTTGCATGGGGCTGCCAATCCTGTCATATATCGTGACTTCAAAACTTCCAATATCTTGCTTGATTCTGTGTGTACTGTGTTATATATTAATTAGTTACTCTTTATATAACTCTATTTGATTTGAATATCTAATTAATTTTCTATATCAATTAATGTATCAGGATTTTACAGCAAAGTTATCCGATTTTGGACTTGCCACGATGGGACCGGAAGGCTCAAACACGCATGTCTCCACTCGCGTTATGGGCACCTATGGTTATGCTGCCCCAGAATATGTATCAACAGGTAAACATATAATTTGAAAATTAAATGGCTTATTAAGCCATTTTGTATCATGAATTTCAAATCAAGACATTTTATTCTCTGAACTACCAAATTGAGGACATTTTACCATCTGAATTTCCAAAATTCAGATATTTTACCTTGTTGGAAGGGGCAAATTGTTCTGAATTTGAAAGTTCAGCAGACAAAGTCCTGATTTTAAATTCATGGAGCAAGACGTCCTTGACGCAATAGTTTAGGGGACAGAAATTAAGACTGCTAAGCCAAAATTAAATAAAAATATAAAAGCGGGAGTTAATTATATAAAAACAAACATGAACATGGATCCTGCAGGTCACTTGACGACGAAAAGTGATGTTTACAGCTTTGGAGTAGTACTATTAGAATTGCTTACAGGAAGAAGATCAGTGGAGAAATCAAGGGCTAAGAATGAGCAAAACCTGGTTGATTGGGCTAAACCTTACTTGAGTAGCAGTCGAAGGCTGCGCTATATAATAGACCAAAGGCTTGGCGGACAGTATTCTGTTAAAGGAGCAAAAGAGATGGCTCTTCTGGCATTACAATGTATTAGTTCCAACCCAAAAGACAGGCCAAGGATGCCCGCTGTTATTCAGACTCTTGAAGCCTTGCAACATTATAAGGACATGGCACTCTCCTGCGGTCAATGGCCTGTCTCTAAATCTAAAACTAATGGACCCAAAACCAGGAAATTAAACTCTGCTCCAAATTCCAAATCCAAACCATGATTAATTAAACTTCAGCCACCGCAATATATATATATATATATATATATATATACTTGTATGTATTGTAAACAAATGAAGCTAGCATATATATATATGTGAACCCCCCATTTGGTACTTACCAACATTTTGTACTTTGTAAATATATTACTCTGATTAATTAAGCTCGTACCCATTGAGGCATATATATATATGGTCGACCAAAAAGAAGAGAAAGGTTTACTATAATTAATTAATTAAGCTATAGGCCTAGCTAGGTTGGGAAGAAAAGGTTTAGGCACTTGGCAATTGGTGGAAGCCATATGCCCTTTGAATTTGACATGCAGGATTCAGGCATCATTTTATGGATACGTACCTTATCTGCAATGATCAAGCATTGAATAACTTGGATATACAATTTCAATTATGTAATTTACAAGTAACAACAAATTAAAAGAAATTGGAGATTTTTGACTTTGGGAGTTAATTGAGCATTCAGCTAACCATTCGCATGTGATTGACTGATTGTGATTCTAATGCATCATATATAATTCGCAGCGCACTCAAAGTTGGCCAGAAATCAGGTGTGGTGCCAGTGGCATAAATTGTGGCAAAATCAAGCCTAATATTCAAGGTGCTTCAAGCTTAAGCCATATTGCAGCATTAATAAGAAAAAAGGGTCCAGTACGACACCTAAACCTTCATCAATCTGCTGTTCTGCCTTTTCTCTTTTGTCAAAATTGATATGCGTCGGCTTCAAAGTTCAAACCAATGAACCCACCACCCGTTGACTTTTAGCAAGTAAACTCTACTGCACATTCTCATTCACCCGCTTCAATTGACTCCTAATTGCCTTCTAAACTACTTCAATTCAAGCCCGAAGACACGTATTGCTCCTTTATTCATTTTAACTATAAAATAAAATGAATTTGAAGAAATACTTTTTTTTTTTGAAGAAATACTTATATACTAGTTTTTTTTTTTTTTAATAACAACTTATCTACGTTTTATTCACTCTCTCAGTCTCTCTATATATCTCTTATTATCTGACCTATATATTTTCCTTTAGTTTTCTATATTATGTCCCTATTTCTCTTCTCTTTTACCTTTATTTTCCCCTTCATCTTAGCTCTCTTCAACATTAATGATTTATTTATGAAAGAGTGGATAATTAATGATTTATTTAGTTAACTTTAGTAGTTTAGAAGGGTAATCTTAAAAACTGTCCAGACCAATAATTAATAAAGCATGATTTGAGACCAAGTGCGTAAATAAATCCAATTTGGGTAAAGAAAATAACATTTCACCTAAAACTTTACTACTTGTGACAAATCAAATATACTCTCATTATATGATTTTAAAAAAATGAAAATTAAGACAAATAATTAAGCATATAAACATACAAAATAAAGTGCTCCTTAACAAAATCTCATAATAAATTGCTTATAAAATTGACAAAAGAAATGTTATAAGCCCAACCAAATGGTTACACCAAATTTATCTTATATAGCCTGCTTCTATTAAAAGTGTTGCTAAATTTGATGAGACGTCAAGAAGTAAGATTTGATAATAAATTTTTGATGGAGCAAAAAGAATTATTATAATTAAAATAGGAAAAAAAATATTATTTGTACACCTAAAATATCACTCATGATAGTTGTATGAAATCATTGAAATGGCTAGTTTACCATTTGATAAAATAGCGGAAGAGTTATATATATATATGCGATGAACATGAGGAATGTAGAATGTAGATAACATTACCCTTTAAAATAATAAAGAAAATCTTATTTATATATGTGAATATAACAAAGATAAGAAAAGCATGATTATTGATCGGCCTTTTTCTGTCAAGAGGACTAGAGGATGCGTGAGAAACGCACTAAAACTTTTTTAAAAGTATAAACTCCAAAAAGCAATGCACTTGCTTAAGTGCGTGCCCACCACATTTTCATCCCTAACTTTGCATTTGCATTTGCACCTAGAAAAAATTGTACGAAGGAATGAAGCAAAATCAAAAACCTTTTTCCAAAATCCATAAAATAAGCAAATAACGTTAAAAACATCTTATATAGTATAGTACTTTGTGTATTATTATTCCTCTGTTTAAAGTTTGATGACAAGAATAGAATGGCCTTTAACAGCAAATCCAAGAAGCCCCCGGTGATGTCCAGTCCCAGTGCTCCTTGCACAACTCGCAGTAGCCTTTTCTTCATACTCATCTTCACCGTTCCTTTCTTGTTTCTCCTTCACACATCTCGATCCACGTCCTCTCTCTGCACCCCTTTTGCCTCAACCAACGTCAACCCTTGGTCGGGCGACCTTCGCACCGCCCAATTTGCTTGGAACCGCCTTCCTTTAACCCAACTTCAACCCCCGCCCATCAGACTCAAGATTGCCGTTTTTTCCCGGAAATGGCCTCTCGGCACCGCCCCTGGCGGCATGGAGCGCCACGCCTACACTTTGCACAACGCCCTTGCCCGCCGCGGCCACCAAATTCATGTCTTTACTTCCCCTCTCGATGATGGAAAGGATACTCACCCTGATGAAACCCCAACCGCCGCGAATTCCCCGCGAATTCACTGCCATGAAGGCGAAGCAGGTAAGTGGCGATACAACAAGGCATACGAGCTCTTCGAAGAAGAGAACCAGCGCCAACCGTTCGACGTAATTCATTCCGAGAGCGTGGCGCTTCCTCATTGGTTGGCTCGGAACCTTAACAATCTGGCGGTGTCGTGGCATGGGATAGCCCTGGAATCCTTAGAATCAAGTATTTACCAAGATTTGACCCGGAAGCCCGGCGAACCCATGTCCCCTGCTTTCAACACCAGTTTATACGGCGTTGTCCCAAAAGTGCTTAACGAAATAAGATTCTTCCACAACTACGCTCACCACGTGGCAATCAGTGATAGCTGCGGGGAGATGTTGAGGGATGTGTATCAGATTCCTACCAAAAGAGTCCACGTCATCCTCAACGGCGTTGACGAAACAGGGTTTGGAAACGACTTATCATTAGGGCTAGATTTAAGGTCCAAAATTGGTGTCCCCAAAAATGGAAGTTTAGTATTTGGGGTGGCTGGGAGATTAGTGAAGGATAAAGGGCATCCCTTGCTTTATGAAGCCTTTTCCAAGCTCATAAAAAAGCACCCCGATCAAAATGTGTATTTGGTGGTGGCTGGGTCTGGACCATGGGAGCAACGATACAAGGAGCTAGGGAATCGGGTCCTAGTATTGGGTTCTATGACTCCTTCCCAATTAAAGGCTTTTTATAATGCCATTGATATTTTTGTGAATCCGACACTAAGGCCTCAAGGGCTAGATCTTACTCTTATGGAAGCAATGATGAGTGGGAAACCGGTGATGGCATCGAGGTTTCCGAGCATCAAAGGGAGTATTGTAGTTAATGATGAGTTGGGTTTCATGTTTGCTCCCAATGTGGAGTCGTTGTTGGAGGCATTAGAGGAGGCTGTGAGGGAAGGCCCTAAAAGGTTAGCGCAAAGGGGAAAGGCGTGTCAAGAATACGCTGCTTCCATGTTTACGGCTACCAAGATGGCACTTGCTTATGAGAGATTGTTTCTTTGTATCAAAAACCACACATTTTGTGTCTATCCTTAATTGATTATTACTTTAAATTATATTTTTTTAGCTTAGACTTTTTTTTTATCCCATCCAATATTCAGGGTTGATTAACACACTGGAGATTAGTAGATGAGTCTACCAACATGAGACAAGACTTTACTGGATTACAGTACATTAGTGAATTGCTTTTATTTACTTTCATTTCATTTCATTTAATAAATAAATGGAATTCTTTCGTTGCATTAACCTTTTTTTATTGTACTAATAGTAAATCAAGAAGATGGGGGAAGAGTGGAACAAATACTTTCAGCCTTGCGTTGCATTCCATCAGCCCTTCTCAAGACATAATTTAAACAACCTTAATCCATTGTTCATAGAAACTCCATCGCTGAAGTTGATGATTTCCGTTAGGCTGTAATCTCAAATAAGGGCCCGAACTTTCATAAAAATCTCAAATAAGGGCCCCAAAACACAATTTCAACAAATTAAAGTACATATTTAGTAGATTATGACATATTGTGCAAGATATTAGCTAATACTAGTGTGTGAGATGTATATAAATTAAAAAGCACGGAAAAATTTTGTATCATACTACGTTTATTGAATTTATTTGGATTAAAATGTTTTGATTTTTAATTAATTTAATAACACCATTTTTCTATCAAAATTGATGTGTAGGCATGACTTGTATTGGTTTTCATCTGAGGAGAACCTAATTTGTAAAAATTTACTTAGTGTGTCTTCTAATTTGTTGAAATTGTGTTTTGAGCCCCTTATTTGAGATTTTCATGAAAGTTCGGGCCCTTATTTGAGATTACAGCCTTTCCATTATCCATACAAGAGAGAGATATTTTTGACTGCCCAACTCAAGCTTTCTGGGGTCAGTACTCTAAAATCATCAGTTAATTGGGAGTTCAGCTGGCCACGTAGGCCAACTGCCTCCAACCAGAAATTGCAGCTCAGGCCTCGTTTCGGGGCTAAATGCTCAATTTGGGGCCAAACGTTTGCCGCGATGTTCGATTTGGGGCCAAACGTTTCAATTGTAATAAAATGGGACCAAACGTTTTCGGGGCTGCTCAATTCGAGACTTTTTTGGATAGAAATGGGCAAGTAAATCACACGCTCTGTTAACATGCGTGAAAGCCCCTTTTTTTTCTTTTAGGTGTAATCTATTTAACCATGTGTCATTAAAAATCACACTATTTGGCCAAGTGTTATTAAAAAATCACATGTGGCTTTTCAAAATAAAAAAGGTTTTATATTATAAAAACAAAGCACGATTTTTTTTTCCCAAATTTCTTTATCCCTCTTATCTTCTCTTCTCCGAATCTCTGCTCCTCAATCCAACTCCCATGTCGCCGTCAAATCTTCCTCCTCTGAAGCAACTCAAGCTACCCGAAGATCCAGTTCACTTCGCGAAAACCTCCTCTCTCACTTAACTCGAGTTAAACTTCATAAATCCATTTTGATTGAACCTAAAATATATGAAACGGTCGATGCCTCCATTCACCAATTCAATGAAGCCGACCATTGTATCAGCCTCTTTTTCTGGAATGTTGCCCCTCTCTACGCTACCTTCAATTACAGTGCTTGAATTTGCAAAATATAAGCCTTAGCCATAAAGCCCCAAATTTTGATATATAAACCCTAACTGATAAGGGGCATCTATTATTACTGGCTGAAAAATAATTTTCCAGGTCTATTAACTTCTTAGGCAGGTACTTTATGGTGGGATGCATTTCCAATTTTGGAATTTTAAAGGTGTTGGTTTTGGGATGGTAGAAGCACTAGTTCCTTGATTTCTTTTTTGTTGCAGAATTGGCTAAAAAAAATCCTCATGTTGCTTCGTTATTCTTTTTGTCAAACCTTTGATTTTCTCTTTTGCAATTTTTTTTCCTTTTACACGAGAACTTCCCTATTGCAATCTTAACTGGTTCTTTTTTTTTTTTTTCAGAATTGTTGGCTCTTTTTTTGGGGAAAAATTGGATTAAAAAAAGTTCTTCATGTTGCTTCCTTCGAAACAAAGCCACCGTGTTTGGAGACTCCACGGTAAACCCTCCGCCACCGCCACCATCATCATTTGCAGAAATAGAATCCGCTGGGTTTGAATTGGATTTAGGGATTTTGATAATAATGGGTTGATTTGGGCTTAACGGTAGATTGAGATTTGACTTAGTTGTGTCCACTACAAAAGAAAATTTTTCCTTTTTGTTTTGTTGTTGCTATAGATTGCAGGTTGCTAGTGTTTTGGTTTGGCTTTTGATATTTTGCAGGGGTTTATTCTTTGTTTTGTTTTTGCTGAAGTTCAGTCTCTATTTTGTTGCAAGTCCAGTCTTTGTTTTGCTGCAAGTCCAAGTCTCTGATTCCGTTTAGCAGATGAATTTTGTTAGTACTTGAAAGAAATAGATTTGCGTTTTTATAGTTTGTGATTAGAATGGATGCAGTAAACTTTGTGGAGAAGATGATTATTGCTACCATATACAACAAGAAGTTCAGTTTATGTTTTCTTCTTCCCCTGACGGTGGTTTTAATTTTTTTTTGCTCCTTTGGCTAGAGGCGGTGGTTTTGTTGGCCAATGTTTTTTTTTCTCTCTTTTTATATATTTCAATTTTTACTAAATGGGTAAAAACGTCATTTGCTTTTATTTTATGTTTTTTTTTAAATTCTTTAAGTTATTTCCACGTGGGTAAATAAATTCCACGTGGTGCCGTTAAAAGGACTTAGCGGCACGTGTAGTTCACTCGCCCATTTCCATCCAAAAAAGCCCCGAATTGAGCAGCCCTAAAAATGTTTGGCCCCATTTTGTTACAATTGAAACGTTTGGCTCCAAATCGAGCATCGCGGCAAACGTTTGGCCCCAAATTGAGCATTTAGCCCTCGTTTCGGACTGTTCAGCGCGTTTTGGGCTCTAAATGCGCTGAACTGGTCCACGGAACAGGCCCTTAGTAAAATGGGTTATGATCACATTAAAAATGGAATTGGGCTGAGAGGTTAATTACAATTTGATCATATTCTTTCGAAGAATATCACTAGGTATCTTCTCACTTTCTTGCCTACTTTATCTTTGGTTGTATAATTCAGCAATAGAAATGAATTGAAACCTTTCTATTCTCTGTTCTATGCTCATTATGTATTATTATAAAAGTTTCCTTTTCGTTAGTAATATGATTGACTATGTTCGACGAATCGAATCAGAAATTTCTGGTTTTTGCATAAGAATAATCTGATAATGAACAAAAATTACCTGTTATAGCCATGTCTATGCTACTGTATTTCAAATTTCAATTGCTTGAGTGCAAAGTTTGTATAAAATGGTAAATAAGTGGATGCTATGACAATGCCCAAATTAATACATTTGTTTCGTTAAGTGAACATGGTCTAGATTTCTATAGTTGTTTTTTCCATCACCTGAATTTGAACGATGTCAATTTTCGTTACTAGATTACAAAGATTTTATTCCTATTGTAGTCTATAACTAGTAATAACTTTTTGTGCAAGTATAATCTCCAAAAAAGAAATAACAATTAATCATCTTTATTGAGATTATAGCAAACAATCCTCCGGCACTCATTATATTCTCAACATTTACATGCTCATAAGCAAAGCTAGAGAGTAGCAAGGAGAAAAAGAGAAATCGAAGCTTAGCGAACCCAAGAAAAAAAATGGTGTATAATTGCTTTTTGAAGCTAGCCATCTCCATGCTGGGTGGGGAACATTTTCTGGAGCTCTTCTTTCGCAAGGACTTTTGCATCAAGGGTTATTGAGGTGGTGATTGTTCAAGGCATATCGCCATGGCACCTATTCTTAAAGTACTTTTACCTATGTAATCTCATCTTTTTCACTAGTAATTGTGGATTAAATCCATAATTATATAAATATTATGAATAATAAAATCATATAAATTTGCTTTCTCTTTAGTCTTTCGGATCTTCTTTTTATTTTATCTGCCTATTCTCAGGTTAATTAAACCTACTATTAATTTTATAAGCAAAGTTTTCATTGAGTGCCACATGGCATTAGATTTTTTTGACAAGTGTCAATAGTTAATTTTCTAATGTTTTGTTTATTATATTTGTATTCATTTAATTTGGAAAAATCAAAAGACATTCATCCCCTTTCCTATATAAAATAAATTATCAAATAATTATAAATTAATTATAAATTTGTTATGAATATACATGTATATTGTGGATGTCCATGAATCTAAAATTAAAGCATGTATAAGATTAATAACTTGGTTCATTCATACATATATACCTATGTACTAAGTTCATCCTCTTATATTTATGGTGATGTATCTATGTGCCTATAAATACACCACTTACTTTGTTATGGAATAGGATGAATAAGAATAATTTCTCCCTTTTTCATATCTTCCTCTTCTCTATATTCTATTGTCTCTCTATTCTCTTGTCTTTTTCATATTTCAATTTTCTATTTTCTTCGTTTGTTTTGTTATCATTTCACATCAAAATTTCATTTCTTAACTGAAATTTTCTTAAAAGAATTTATAAAATAAAACAGTCGCTCGCGAAGCGCGACCGAGAAGTTCTAGTTATTATTAATGTTATTATTATAATACTAAATGCAATGTTATTGTAGAAAATAGTTTAATTTCAAAGTGATTATTATTATCATATTATTATTCAAATAAAAGCGAAAATAAGGAAAAGAAAAATGACACGCCCAAAGAAAGAGAAGCCCAAACCGGAGGAAAAAGGAATAAGAATAACACTGCTCATAGTAAATATAATATGAACAGCAGAAAATAATCATTAGGATAGTCTTTATATATGTTTTAGATTTTAGATAGAATAGAACTGAAGATTTGAATTTTTTTTTTAATTATTTTCTTTTTTTTTGCAATAGATAGAACTGAAGATTAGACAAGTATAAACTATAAAGTATACTTGTTGGGCTGCATCTTGGCCCAGAAAAACATGTTGGGCTCCAGAACTTTGGGCCAAAGATGAAGGGCCGTCCTTTTCCCCTTTGTAATAATAAATAAAAATGAAGAAATATATTGTTACTGACTTACTGATGTCTGAGAAATGAGAAAAACAAATCTAGTAAAAAAAGGGACTGTCACCGGACAGATTCATGGAAGGCTGTCGGCATCGACATCGGCATCGGCATCGGCATCAAGAAAATCTAATTCTGCCCAAAGTTGGTAAGCTACATCGGCCGCATTCAGAGTATCTGGACCAACAATTCAAGACCCAGCGAGATGTGTCTTCCTCTTCTTCTTCTTGTCTGTTATCGGAATGGACCAATCACTGCTCTGAATTGGACGCTATTCTGCTACACCTGCGCACCAATCTCAGCCAAAGCGCCCTTTCATGGATCTCTCGTTCTTTCCGAGCCAAATCTTGCCTCCTCAATCTCAATCTCGCCCTCTATTCTTCCTCTCCTGGTTACTTCTCTACAGCCTATTAATTTGTTTGATTTTCCACCATTTTTCTTATAGCATTATATTTATATTACTAGAATGTTTATTTTGCACTTTTGCGACTGCAGATGCCACTGCTTCCCAGTCCCACACAATGCAAAGGATTTTGGGTGAACAACTGCCGCGCCTCACCCTTCACTTACGCCAAATTCACAACATCCGCCAATATCTTGGTCAGGATTCTGTTTTGCCCTTACCATTTCTCACATTATTGCAATGCTTAGATTTCATCTTCTTAATTCTCTTTGTAAAGCACTTCTTCTTGATGTCTATGGCCTCGTTATATTTATTATGCACTTGCCTACTTTTTAACATACCCATATTTTACTGAAATCGCTCCTGTCAACTACCATCACTTGATGCTCCTTTACCATACAAAATCTCTGCTAATGCCATTAATTATTCCTAGGAATTGAGAATACTTGAAGCTGGTGAACAAATTATTCATCTTTTATTAGAACAAAAGCACACATATTTTTCAACACTCAACATGCAATCCTTTCCCTGCTTCTAATATGTTTTTTAGACTTTCTTATTTCCTAAGGTCACGGCTTGTGCGACCTTTTCCTATATTATAATTTATATGTACCGTACCTCTAGTAAAGCTTTGCTTGCCCTTGCAATATTACAGAAACCGCTCTTTGCTTAGAAGCTTTGGTAGGAGACCTTGAAGATGCAGTTTTCTCTTCAGGGAATGCCCCAACGGTGAATATGTTCACAAAGCTTTCAACTTCAATGACTCTACAAGTAATTACTTTGATCCTGTTTTCCTCATTCTTTCAGAATGCATCTCCACCATCGTATCCGACATTCTTTCTATGCAGGACTTTGGACTAAAGCAAGAAAGATTATTTCAAGCTATAAAAGCCATGAATGATATCGAGGAGATAATTATAAATGTTGAGAAATCTCAACAATGGCACCATCTTTCACAATCAGTTGATCATAGAGTAGATAGAACTTTGTCTGTTGTTCGGCCGGAAGCTCTTGCAGAACATCGTGTCCTACTTGCTTCTTTAGGCTGGCCTCCAAATCTTCTAACATCAAAAGTAGAAGATGGAGGGATCTCTGAGCTCCCAAACCCACTAGTTCAGATGCATGGAGATGAAAAGAAGTTTTATGCTCAAAGTTTTCAAGTGCTTTGTTCTTTGCAGAAATTGCAGAGACGTAGAGAAGTGCGAAAGTTTGTAACTTTGTCTCAAAAGGAATGTGACAAACACCTTTGGCCTATTGATGAACTGGTATCTCCCATTGCAGAACGAATGGAATATCACTTCTTGAAATGGGCTGAGCAACCTGAGTTTATATTTGCTCTTGTGTATAAAATGACTAGGGACTATATAGTGGGAGTGAGTGATATTTTGCAGCCTTTGATTGATGCAGCCAGATTATCAAGCTATAGTGCTAATGAGGCCTGGGTTTCTGCAATGGTACATATGCTTTCTGGGTTTTTAACAAAAATGATTTTTCCTGACTTGGCTGAAAGATATAAGGAGAAAGATATGAAATTGGAAGTTATGTCATTGTGGCTTCATCTAGTTGACCTCATGGTAGGTTTTGATAAACGGATGCGGTCACTGCTAAGATCTGAAACCTGTCTCTTCTTGCCAGATGCTGAAAGGTATCCTGTGATTTCAAGGGGGATATCAGTACTAATAATATTTTGTGATAGACCTGATTGGTTAAAGATTTGGGCAAAGATTGAGCTTAAGGATGGATGGAAGAAACTAAAAGCAGAGCTGAAAGATGCAAGAGCCTGGTTAATTGATGACAAACATAGAGTTGACATAGATGGTAGTACAGTATCTGAAAATTTTTTGCTCGCTTCCAGAGAAGACTATAAAGCTCCATTAATTTCAGAATCTGCAGTTAGAATTGCACAGGGAATGATTGACCGATCCCGAACTTTGCCAGCCATTTTGGCACGTGTGAAATTTGTTAGGTTAACTGTAGCTAGATTCTTCTGGTATTTTTCTAAGTTATTGCTTATGCATTGCAAGAATGCTGAATTATCTCCTGAAAATTCTGATGCTGGCGCCTTGGTTAGAGTATGTCAATCAATCAATGCGGCTAGGTATGTCGAGTCGAAGCTGCAAGAATGGAGTGATGATGTAAGCTTTTCCGAGATGAAGATTGCTGAAGAAAATTCTAATATCCAGAAAGAAGAAAAAGGTGTTGGTGATGGTTGTTTCTTTGAAGAGGAAATAGAAGGCTTTGCTGAGCTAGAGACTAATTTGCTTATGGAAGTCATTGCTGTTCTTCTTCGTCAATTTGAAAATCTAACTTTGGGATTCAACCATAATATCGACATGGATGAGAATCTAACTCCAAATATAGATTCAGCAGCTATCAAGTTGACTGTGTCCAGTGGTTTTATCGAAGCGTTGGATACTTTAAGAAATCAGCTTCATTTTCTTAAGTTGAATCTCAATGCAAAAGACTTCTCGGACTCGTGGCGAAGTGTGGCAGATGGGCTGGATCATTTTATATCGGGTAACATTTTTGCAAGTGATGTTCAGTTTTCAAGGAAGCAAACTCATCAGTTTAGCACTGATATGCATGCATTGTTCCTTGTGTTCCAACCATTTTGTGCTCGTCCAGAAGCATTTTTCCCTTGTATTAGAGATATCCTTAGGCTGTTGACAATCAGTAAGGAAGAGGTAAATCAGTTGCTAGTAGCTTTGACGAGTACGAAATGTGACAAATATGTGCAATGTTATGGTAGTTATCACTTATCTATTGATCAACTTAATAAAATTTTGAGGAGTAGGAAGTTTTGAGCTTTTTCCTATCCATAGAAGATAGAAATTGCTATTTCCTTCCACCAGCCATCATTCTACTGAAAGGTTGTTACACGTGATAAGATTTAAATGATTAATTTTCAGATCATAGAAAGTTGTTATTTCCTACACAGTTTTTGTTCCTGGAATGGCAAGTGGAGTCTCTTTGGTAACATACAGTATTCCTCGAAAGTGTTTTGTGAAACAAAAAACAAACTCAATTGACCGAGTATACATTGACATAACCAGCGAGCATTTAGAAGCTCTTATCAGTAAGTTGTTCACTTTAAAAACACAAATCATGCTCATTGCTCACTTTCTATCTATCATTACATTAAGAAATCACAACATTACTGCTGCCAGCCATATTGTTGATTGCGATTTCCACCCATCATGTTAGAGCCACGTCCAGTGCCAGAACTACCATAAGGAGCCCCCTGAGAGTAATTTGGAGCGCCAACTCCATAACCACTGCCTCCACCACCCCTTGGACCAGCACCAGGCATACCACTTGAGCCATAGGGTGGGCCTCGACCTTGTGGCGGATATGGCCCGCTGCTATATCCCCCGCCACCACCACCTTGACCACCACGATTTGGGTGATTGTATCCCCCACTGGTTCCACTTGGGGGGTACCTACCAGGTCCACCAGCAGGTCCGCGAGGCTTACCATAATGGTGGCTAGGTCCTGCAGCAACTGGGGCTTGAGAACCATGCATAGGCGGGTTAGGTCCAGGCCGCATTTGTGCATGTGCTTGGCCAGACTGCTGAATAGGCGGAAGGCGGGTGTGTGGTTGTGGATGCTGTAGTTTCTGACGTTTAGCATTTTCTTCATGTTGTCGCTGCTGCTGGCGCTTTTTCTTTGTTTGGAATTCATGTGATGATTCATATTTAGGCAAGCTGAACCAAAGAAAACATGGCCAAAATCTATATGTAAAATAATCGGGATATAATTATAACCAGAAAGGGGAACAAAGCAAAGCATGAGAATATGACCTCTTTGGGTCACATGGTAATGGATCTGTCCAGAAGTACTCAGCATCAAGTGCATCCTTAGCAGCTATTCTCTATGTTTCAAACAACACAGAAAACAGAATGATGAATAATTGATTAGTATATAGTCAAAACCAAAATACCCTTTTGTTTTTGGAAACCAGCGCAAAGTTTGCAAACAAGAGTATAAATGTTCTCCAAATGAGAACTGGTTCCTAACTCAGAAACAGCTAAACCACATAAGTCCTCAAGTCCTAATCACAATTACGAAAGTAACAGAACTTTGCTCAGTAAAAGATAGTCAAATCACTATAATTTACAATTATAGAAAATTTTCTACATTCTGAGAAAATGTTTCAGCAAATTGATCAAAATAAATTGGCTTAATTTTCTTGTTTAATGGTGCAACTGGATAAAATAAGAAATTTGATTTTAAGAATAAAAGCCTACAGAAACTTCTTTGTTTGGTCTATTCAACCATCAATTTTATCATGAGTCCAAGTGCCAAGAAAAAACAATTACATTAATAAACCCTGAGATTAACTTGTAGTCATATTATTTAAAGCAAGGGATCCACTAAAGCCGAGAAAAGAGTCCTGAATCCTGATGCATCTAGAGCACAAAGAAGTTAAAAGCAGACAAATATATCAACAATAGTACCTGAGATGGATCAAGAGTTAACATCTTCTCCAACAATTCCAAAGCATGACGGTCAAAACTGTTGCATATTAGAGAAATGTCAGCCATGAGATATAGAACTTATTAATCTAGAAACATTTTGAAGTTTAGAATATAACATTTATAGCATAAACAGACCACATTGTCATATCTAAGTGTTCAAACACACAACCCAGAGGGACTGATAGATCCCACTAACCCAGGATTGAATCCTGGTTCAAGAGTGTACCTGCTTATACCGTCAAACATTCCCTAGGGGCAAAAAAGTACTACTAGTAAAGAAAAGTGTATGTAAACTTACTGTCTAAAAACTTCTCGAAGACGCCTCTTCATTGGCCTAGTTGGCTTGAAGTTGTTGTACCAAGGAATCTTGGAAACTCCGGGCCAATTGACTTCATCTGGCGCTCCACACAGCTCGAATATCTTATTTAATTGTTCTGGCTGTAATAATTACAAGCATAGCATATCATACTGGTGTCTTGCAAGCAATTACCACAATAAATCTCCATGAAAGAAGAAAGATAATGCCTGTTCAATATGTGAATGAGTGAGCTTACATGTATTCACACATTATTTTGCACAAGGAGTCAAGTGTGTGTGCGAGGTATGTGTATGTGGGTGGGTGACAAAAAGAGAGTTATTTCACCCAGGGTTTAATCAGTACAGAGATCAGGTGTAACTTGATAACTTCAACAAACTGTTGACAAAACTATACACATTAAAAATTAGTCTGTCCTACCAAACAAATTTTCATGAAGGATAAAGCAACTCTGAGACAGAAAATCATCCAAAAATGTTCACCTGACAATATCAAACACACGCCAACAAGGCACCAGCTAATTCATGAGTTAGCTAAAACATGAAACTATGATGACAAAACAAATGACAAATATCAGCTATCAGTTACCACTGGATCCTAGTGCATGGGTAGGCTATTCTGTTTGACTGATAAGACATCAGAACCTTCAATTATGTCTTACATCTATAAAATTCAATCACTTATTTCAATGTAAAGAAACTCACCTCATCTTTTCCAGGGAAAATGGGCTTCCCATGCAAGAGCTCAGCAAATATACAACCAACTGACCACATATCAACAGCTGGACCATACTTTGTTGCTCCAAGAAGCAGCTCTGGAGGCCTGTTGAAATGAGGAAAAAAAAGGAAAAAAGATGCAAATTATTAAGTGGTTAAAAAGTCTGATTGCATTTCTCATGTTTCTCTTTAAATACCTTCCTAGGTGGTAAGCTACACTTGAACCATGGGAGAAACACATACCTATACCACAAAGTAATAACACGATTTGTAAGGTTTGCGTTGTGATCATTGGAGAATGAGCGGGCAAGCCCAAAATCTGCAAGCTTGAGATTACCCTCATTGTCTATAAGAAGATTGGAGCCTGCAGCAAAGAGCCAGCACAGACAACTTTGGTGTCAGTGTCATAACAAGAACAAAATTATTGATTAAAAATGGGAAATTGTTGGTAGGTAAGAACCTTTAATATCACGATGAAGTACTTGATTTACATGGCAATAGTGAAGTCCAGTAAGAAGTTGCCTCATGTAGCACTGAGATAGCAGTATGGTTAGAGGAAAAAAATTTGGATGATCGAACAAGCAGAGTTATTATATAAACATGAAATACCTTAATTTGGGGGACTGAAAATCTCATCCCGGGTCGATCAGCAAGACCAGTCAAATCATGGTCCATGTATTCAAAAACCATGTAAATTCCACCTTTATATTTATTACCATCTGCAGTGCAAGAAAGGAAAGAGTTACATACAGTAGAAAGTTAAGTGTAAGGTGATCACAGTAACACTGTTATTAAGGGTTTAAAGATACTTGCCTGGTCTTCCCTGCTCGTCCTTCTCTGGACCTATAAAATTAAAATATAAAGGAGAGATGAATGAGTGAATATAAATATCTGTGTTAAATAAGAAGAAGAAGGTTAAATAGATAACTTAGCAAGTATAATTACCGGGAGAAGTTACAATTTCTTTGAGCTTAATTACATTCTCATGGTGCAGCTTCTTCAGAATTTTAATTTCACGTATTGCAGTTATTGGGAACTGCGGCAAACAAAGAAGCCAAACATAGTTTAAGTCTTCCTTTTCTTTCCAGTAGTAATAATAAATCAAAAAGACAATTCATAGAGGCAATAACATACTCCTTCTCTTTCATTGTCCATCCGAATTTTCTTCAAAGCAACAATTTCACCAGTCTTTATTTCCCGGGCCATGTAAACTTGGCTGTAAAAGCATATACTCAATTGTAATTAAATAAATAAATAAAAAACTGTCATAACTGGTTGGAGAGCAATGGCAACACAATATCAAAGAGGGAAAAAAACCCTAAATTGTGAGGAGAGAAGAACGAACCCGTAGGTACCCTCGCCAATCTGTTCGAGTTTTTCAAAACAATCGACGCTTCTGGATCCCCAACAGGGAGACTCGTTCAAATTAAGTTGCCCTGCCCCCGCTAACGCCATCTGATTTTATGAGGACTATCAGCAGCCTGCGACACAAACTCTGACAAACCCCAATTTCCCGAATTCCGACTCCGCCACCGCCTACGGCCCCAATTAACGTTAACAATTAACAAAACAATGCATAAGAGAAAAAATCACAAACTGCAGAGGATTAGGAACGAGGATCTCGATTCTTCTCTATCTAAGCCCCTTTTTATTTTTATTTTTTAAAATTTTTTCACTTAAACCCTAAAACAAGAAGGCCCAAGAGTATTTCGGCCGAAAGAAGGCCCGAAAGTTGTAACAAAAGAAAAGCCCAAAAGTCCGTTTAATTCATCGAATTCAGATTTGGCCTAAATGAAGCAATATTATCTTCTATCAGAAAAAGTAGGAGTTTTTTTTTTATCAAAAGTATAATATAATGATTTCAAAACTTATTTCCCAAACTATTATAGTTTTGAACTTATTTCCCATTTTATAATATTTCTTACCATGTCATTGTCTAAGACATATTTTTTAATTCTCAAAATGGAAGCAGAAAAAAGAAATAAAAAAAAAAGTCACAAAAAGAAAAAACAAGAAAGAAAACCAAACACCTAATTGATTTGGATGAAATATTCCGTTTCTCCTCAAACTCTCCTTCCTCCTTGTTTCAAGTTTTGATAACAGAGGTAAGATTATTTTGTTTGATTAATTCGTATAAATATTTTACCAAATCATGTGACTAGAAATTCTTGTAACAAATTAGATATCCAATGACTTGAATAAATAAGAATCAAAACACATCCAATATAACCTCAAAATACCCAAAAATATGAATTCATTTTTAATTCATTTGAATTCAATTTTAATTAACATTAACATGAAAGATAGGGAAAAGAATTTCGGAATTACACGCCTCCCTTGCAGGCAACAAAACTTTTTGATTGCTTTTCAAATGTTTACAGCTTTTAATTTTGGTTTTCCTTTGATCTTTTCTAAATCCAACTTGTAAAAGCTTGTAATCTGATACCGAATAACAATCTCATTTAGCCCTCAAATATTTTCTCCCCCAAAATCATGTCTCCCCTTGGAAATAGGTGAGCATCAATGTGTTACACGTCCAGCCCATTAGCAATTATCCAGCCCATTTTATCTTTTATAAACCCATTTTCATGTTACTTGAACTTGTAAACCGTTTCTCATATATATTGTCTTTTGTGAATCGAGAAAGTTAACCAGAAATATCAAATAGAAATTATTCTATTTTTCACCTCAATCTATCTTTTTCTTCTCTGGTTCACGACGGTTTCCCCTCTTCCTTATTCTGACTATATCATTTGGTATCAGAAGCTTTTCCATGGATTAACTTGCCATGGAAATGCGGCGACTGATCGAAGTATCTCTCAAACGACCAGAAGCTGATTCTGGTTCTCGATCGGAATCCGTTTAGCCTGACGGATCTTCTTCTCCGATTACAGCTAGCATTGATTTCCTCCATGAGAACCAAGGGCAATCGAAGGTTTATACTAAGAAATCAAAGATCGAATGTCCCAAATTCGATGAATCTGACTTCTTTGGTGGCACAACAAAATTAACCATGTCTTTGCAGCTGATGCTACCGCCGAGAAGGATAAAATTTAGATGGTAATGATGCACCTTGAAGGTCAAGCTCTGCAATGGCACCTTCGGTACATGAAAGCCATGGAGCATACAGGTGAATTTGCCTGGTTTACATATTTATATGCCATACGAGAACGTTTTGGATGCAATGAATATACGAAGCCTTTTGCCCAATTAGTTGCTCTTAAGCAAACTGGTACAGTGGATGATTTCTTTAATGCCTTTGAAACATTGTTGAACTTGTGTGATTGTTCTGAAGAGTAGGCTCTTAGTATATTTCTTACCAACTTGAAACCTGACATCTCTAGACAAGTTCAAGTTAACCATCAACAAACTCTTAGCCATGCTGTGAATTATGCTCGACACATCAAGTTTTTGCTTACCACTGCTAATGGTCAAGCTCCATCCTCAATCTTCTTGCCCATTACTGTTGTCCCTGTTAACCATGTGCCATACATACCACCTCACAAATCACCTTCCCTTATTTCCATTCCAACCAATACACCAATGATTACTTACCCAAAAGCATCCTCATCCAACACAAATATTGACTCACCTCCTTCCCCTAAAATACCTACTAAAGAGGAGCGAGACACTCGAAGGAAGCAGGGTCTGTGTATGTGGTGCGGTATAAAGTTCAGCCCTGGTCACAGATGTGGTGTTAAGGCCCAAGTGTATCAGTTGCTGTTGGAAGAAACTGTGGATCCCACTTCTGAATCTGACGAATCTAATGATTGTATTGAGCTTATTGATGACACAAACTCACCCACTAAAGATTCGTACCTTAAGCCTATCATCACCTTGCATGCCTTGTTAGGTACAGCAGGACCTCAAACAATGAGGGTGGCAGGCCAAATCAAAAACCAATTGGTTATGATCCTTATTGATACGGGCAGCACCCACAATTTCATCAACACCTCAGTAGCAAAAAAAAAAGGCTAGGATGTCACACAGTTTCTGTTCCTCTTATGCCTGTGACTGTAGCAGATGATAATGATCTTTCTTGTAAAGAGATGTGTCGCCAATTAAAATGGGAGGTACAAGGCTTGACTCAGTACTCAAATGTGCTACTCATTCCCTTGTTAGGATGTGACATGGTGCTCGGAATTCAGTGGTTACGCACCCTAGGCCCTATTTGGTGGGACTTCTCCCTGCTATTAATGAAGTTTACACTTCGAGGCATTTCTTATAGCTTGCAGGGCCTTAATTCTGCTGAAGTTCACTTACTTACTGATAAGCAAGCTACAAGGTTACCTGCTGCGGACAAAAGCCTCTATACAATGCTGCTTTGTGTTGATTCTCCACAGTGTCAAGCAATTACGACACCTGATTCTGTCTTGGAACAGTTGCCCCAAGATTTAAAAACTCTTCTTTCTCAATATGAAACTGTTTTTGTTGTTCCCTCTAAGTTGCCTCCAAACAGATCCTATAATCATCGCATTTCCCTCAAGGATGAATCACAAGTGGTTAAACTTCGGCCATAAAGATATCCAACTGTTCAAAAGGATATTCTGGAGAATATGGTTTCTAAAATGAAATCTGCAGGCATAATTCGAGATAGCACCAGTGCCTTTGCATCACCTGTTGTCCTTGTTAAAAAGAAGGATGGTACATTGAGGTTTTATGTAGATTATAGACAGCTCAATAATCTCACAATTAAAGATAAATTTCCCATTCCTCTTGTTGAAGAGCTTTTGGATGCTCACTGGTTTTCACAATTGGATCTAAGATCCGGATATCATCATATCAGAATGGCTACTCAAGACATCCATAAGACAACATTTCGAACTCACCATGGGCATTTCGAGTTCCTGGTAATGCCCTTTGGCTTAACAAATGCACCATCAACCTTTCAAAGTCTTATGAATACTGTCTTCCAACCTTATTTGAGAAAATTTGTGCTTGTTTTTTTTTATGATATTTTAATTTATTCCAAGGATTGGCAATCTCACTATCTCACTTGCAGCAAGTCTTTGATGTTTTAGCATCTAATAAACTTCATGTCAAGTTATCTAAATGTGAGTTTGCAGCTTCCAAAGTGGAGTATTTGGGGCATGTCATTTCCAGAGATCGGGTTTTGATGGATGAAAACAAGATTACTAGTATTCTCCATTGGCCAAGGCCTACTAATTTGAAACAATTGAGAGGATTTTTGGGTTTAACAGGTTATTACAGAAGATTTATTAAGCAATATGGGGTTATTGCTCAGCCATTGACTTCTCTTTTAAAACAGAACAATTTTATGCGGACAGAGGATGCTACTTTAGCATTTGAGAGGCTCAAACAAGCAATGATTTCAGCCCCAGTCTTGGCCATGCCAGATTTCAAGGAAGTTTTTATTATTGAATCTGATGCTTCAGGTACAGGAATTGGTGCAGTCTTATCTCAATCCGGTCGCCCAATTGCTTACTTCAGCAAGGCTCTCTCTCCCAAGCATCAATCACTTTCAGTGTATGAAAAAGAAATGATTGCCATTCTTGCAGCTGTAAAAAAATGGTTAGCATATCTCATGGGAAGGCATTTTAAAATCAAAACTGACCATGAAAGCCTAAAGTATCTATTAGATCAGTCTACTTCTACTCCGCTTAACATAAATGGCTCGTACAAATGATGGGCTATGATTTTGACTTGAGTTACAGGAAAGGCAACACAAACTTAGCTGCTGACGCATTATCTAGATCACCTGCAGCACAGCTTTGTGCTCTCTCTGCTGTACAAACTGATCTAGTTCACCGAATCCAGCAAACTTGGTCCTCTGATCCTGCTATGCTTAAGTTGATAGCTAAGGCTAAATCTTCTTATAACGCTCAGGCTAAATATACTTGGAAAGCTGATCAGTTGAGGGGTAAAGGGAAACTAGTAGTGGGACATGATTCCCAGCTCAAACTGGACATATTGTATTGTTTTCATTCATCACCTTCAGCAGGCCATTCTGGTATGGATGCAACAATCAAAGACTTTCTAGTGTGCTGTATTGGAAAGGCTTAAAGAAAGATGCCAGGAGATTTGTGAGGGAATGCAGCATATGTCAGCAAAATAAGCCTGAGAATATTGCTACACCTGGATTACTTCAACCCTTTCCAATTCCAACAAAGGTTTGGACTGACATTTCCATGGATTTTATTTCTGGCTTACCAAAATCCCATGGAAAAGATGTCATTTTGGTAGTTGTGGATAGGCTTAGTAAGTATTCACACTTCATTGCCTTATCTCATCCTTATACAGCTGTTGTTGTGGCTCAAGCTTTCTTAGATAATGTATACAAACTTCATGGAGTTCCTGCAACTATCATCTCTGACAGAGATCAAGTGTTTATGAGCAACTTCTGGCAAGAGTTGTTAAAACTATTAGGCAGCAAACTCAAAATGTCATCTGCCTACCACCCTCAAACCGATGGTCAGACAGAGGTTACAAACAGAACCTTAGAGACGTATTTAAGGTGCTTTTCGGGTGAATCTCCCAAGGATTGGGTCAAATGGCTGCCAACTGCAGAATTTTGGTACACCACCCACTTCCACTCAGCTGCCAAGGCCACCCCATTTGAGATTGTCTATGGCCAGCCACCTCCAATGTATATGCCTTACTTACCTGGTGAGTCCAAAGTGGAAACGGTCGATAGAAGTTTGAAAGCCCGGGAGACTACAATTCAATTGCTCAGATTTCATTTGAATAGAGCTCAAAACAGGATGAAACAGCAAACAGATAAGCATCGTACAGATCGAAATTTTCAAGTGGGGGATTTGGTGTACTTGAAACTACAACCTTACAGGCAAGTGTCGGTGCAACACAGGCCTAATCTTAAACTTTCCCCTAAGTTCTATGGTCCTTTTGCTATACTAAAAAAAGTTGGTGCTGTGGCATATGAATTAGCTTTGCCAGCTGGGTCCAAAATCCACAATGTGTTTCATGTCAGTCAGTTGAAGAAGCATGTTGGTGCTGCTATCTCTCAATCTCACTTACCTGTCATAGATTCCACTGGTCTCATAGCTCGAGAACCTACTGCTATTTTGGATCGCAGGATGGTGAAACGCAAGGGCCGAGCTATGACGGAAGTTCTAGTGCTTTGGAGTAACAGCTATGCTGAAGATGCCACCTGGGAATGTCTGTTCACGCTCCAGCAGAAATATCCTCTGTTCAATCCTTGAGGACAAGGATTGTCTGGAGAGGAGGCAAAGTGTTACACGTCCATCCCATTAGCAATTATCCAGCCCATTTTATCTTTTATAAACCCATTTTCCTGTTACTTGAACTTGTAAACCGTTTCTCATATATATTGTCTTTTGTGAATTGAGAAAGTTAACCAGAAATATCAAATAGAAATTATTCTATTTTTCACCTCAATCTATCTTCTTCTTCTCTAGTTCACGAGGGTTTCCCCTCTTCCTTATTCTGACTATATCACAATGGACGATTCATATGTTATGCTAGAAGTTCTCATCACTATATGAAAAAGAGAAAAATATTGCAAGAGATTTTTTTTTTTCATTTTGTTTAGAAGATGCGTGGATCCTTGAGAATGGAGAAAGAAAGAGAATTTTCAACAGACTTGAAAACCATTAGGAAGAAAACTCATCTAATTAGGGTTTTGGTTTCTTAATCTGCGTTTACTTTTAACTTTTTCTTTTTATTTTGCTTTTATATTTAATTCAAAAGTTATAAAAAAAATATGACATGGCAACAAATACTATAGATTGGGAAATAAGTTTAAAACTGTATTATTTTGAAAAATAAGTTTTGAAATCATTATACTCGGTAAAAAACTCGAAAAAGTAGCACAATTCTTCGTATCAAGCCAACTACTGCCTCTGCTTCCATCAAAAGACTGCTTCATAAATTCTTTTTTTGATTGAAAATACTACATAATATAAATTCTTTAACTGCATAAATTCTTTTCTTGGTTGAAAATGCTACATACTACATAATATAAATTCTTTAAGTTATATTAAGGCTCGTTCTTCTTGTTGTGTGCATATAGGTATTTTAGGCTTAACGGATTTTTTTACTTTTATTTTACTAGCGATTTCTACTGTTACTATATGGTAATTTGTTTGTGATGTCTCTGTTGAAAAGTTTGAATGGAAAACATGTGGCATTTTACAAAGTCAAATTGATGAAAATGCCAAGTCCAAGTGCTTGAGAAAATATCTCAACCACTCAGATCATGGGAAGGCTTTGGTAAATAAAATCATCAAAATATCTCATAAATCTGATTTTTGGGCTGATCTTTCTCCTAATTTACTTTCCAATTCTAACCCTACCTTGGCTTATAAATAGAGACTTTCATTTCTGCATTCAACACAACGAAAAGCAACAAAAACTCTTTCTCTCTTTTTTCTTCTCTACATTAGTTTTAAGTGTTCCAAAAATTATTCTGGTTCATTGAGAAGAGGGTGTGCTTTCTCTTACTCACTTTTGACTCGTTGTATCATAGGAAACAGAGTTTGGATTCATCCTCGAGCACGAGAGGCAGACAATCTGTTTTAAGGAAACCACTTTTGTTAAAATGAGTAAGAGGAAAATCAAGATATTATTAGATCTACTTAAGAAATCTTGGAGCATGATATCAAGGAACGAATCTAGCTCCTTTTAGAAGTTAGATCATTACACTAAACGTGTATTGAGTTTCAAATATGATCATTACATCTGATTATACGTGTAAAAGTTAACGGATGGAAAAAAATGATCTAAGAGTAGGCTGTGCACCCTCATTGTAGAGTAGCCAGATCCATCAAGGAATGCAGTCGTTTGGTTAAAACCCAAGGCTGCTGTCGCTATATATACTAATTATATACTATAAAAGGTAACAAAACCCTAAAAGCTACTGATCCGCTTTTCACTGAAACCAGGATTTGCTTTGCTTTTCACTGAAACCACGATTTGCTGCTTCGTCCCACTGAATCATGGCTTCCAATGGTAAATTAAATTTACTGATTATCCTATTAGATCTCTGTTTGAGATTTTTTTTTTCTAAATTTACATTGATTTGAAACAATATTACAGAGTAATTTTTTTTCTTGATTTGCAAACATAATTATAAAGAAATTTTACTTGATTTCCGATATTTCTTAAGTAGATCTAATAATATCTTGCCAAAAAAAACTTGATTTACGTTAATTATAGAGAAGTTTTACTTGATTTTCGATATTTCTTAAGTAGATCTAATAATATCTTGCCAAAAAAAATGAGTAAGAGGAACCACACCCAAGGATGAATCCAGACTCTGTTTCCCAATGTAGGAAAAACATGATCTATTGAGCATAGCAATCAAAACATGTATCAAAATAAATCATGTTAATCAAATATTTAATTTGCGAAAGCGAAAGAAATCAAACCAGGATTTGGTGGGTCAATTACGGTGCTTCTTGATCTTCGATACTCATGGTGGACTTCTGCTACAGGGATGAGCAGAAACCTTACTCTTCACAGTGCAAAAACCATTTTTGCTTGACAATGGAGGGAGAAGCTTTTCTATAGAAAGTTCTAACTTTCTGATGGAAAAAAAACAAGAGAGTCAACTTACGTAGTTTTATTTTCTCTGTGGTTGTATTCCACTTGAATACCTCTTAGTTAATTTCTGGTTTAATTCCCAAGGAATTTTATCAAGAAATTATCTCTAATTATTTCTATTTATCTTGTTAATTTAATCTTAATTAAATTACCAAGATAATTCATTTGTTGGGCTGCACCATCATGGGTGTAAAACCCAAATGTCCAACACCCCAGGATACAACAAGTTAAAAAATGAGTAAGAGGAAGCACACCCTCTTCTCAACGAACCAGAACAATTTTTGGAACACTTAAAACTAATGCAGAGAAGACAAAAAGAGAAAGAGCCTTTTGTTGCTTTTCGTTGTGTTGAATGCAGAAATGAAGGTCTCTATGTATAGGCCAAGGTAAGGTTAGAATTGGAAAGTAAATTAGGAGAAAGATGAGTCCAAAAATCAGATTTATGAGATATTTTTGGTGATTTTATTTACCAAAGCCTTCCCATGATCTGAGTGGTTGAGATATTTTCTCAAGCACTTGGACTTGGCATTTTCACCAATTTGACTTGGTTAAATGCCACATGTTTTCCATTAGACCTGACAATCCGTGTTTCGTGTCGTATTTCGTGTCATGTTTATATAGAGTATAAATACATATTAGGTATGACACGAACACGACACGATTATTAATCGTGTCACAAAATTTAAATACGAACACGAGACCTGTTTTTAAACGTGTACACAGGACATGAGACCTGTTTACACGATTAAGCCATGTAACAGGTCATGACATGACACGATTCAATTTTGCAAATATTTCAATTAACTAAAATATATATAATTAGAGTTAAAAATGTCTAATTTTAAAACATAAAGATAAATTGTCTACAAATATCAATTCTAGCAAAGTAGTTAACATAAACTTGACTAAATAAGTAAATAAACAATTCTTTAAAAGTCTAAATAAGGTGTTTTTGGGGAATGGAATGGATAATTGCCTAATTGGGTTGGGTATATTAGATTTTAGGGTTTTGATTAACGTGTCTAACATGTGTCGTGTAATAGGTCGTCGTGTTTTCGTGTTAACCCATTAACTAAGGCGTGTCTCTCCTGTCTTAAACGTGTTAATCGTGTCTTGACACGATTATGACACGAAAAACGATTACCATAATCGTGTCCAACACGATTCGGACACGAGACACATTAAGCCAAACACGAATACGGCTAAACGTATTTCGTTCCGTGTCATGTCGTCTCGTGTCAAGACCCGAATTGCCATGTTTATTTTAGAATAGATTAATAAGGCCTGGTTTGGCATTGCGTTTGGAGATAAAAAAAAAGCTGCTTTTCACCTCAAACGCAATGCCAAATAAATCTTGATTTGTGTAAAAAGCTCATTTTGACCGCAAAAGCCAAGTCAACCTGAAAAGCTAATTCTTAGGTGTTTTTGCGTTTCAAAAGTGCTTTTGGACATTAAATGACTTAAATCTCCTAATTATTTTTTTCTTTCCTTTTTAAGTAATAGATCCATTTTAGACATTTTATCATTCTACTACATTTTCTAACAGTAATACCAAACATTATATATATTTTTAAGCTGTAATTTCAAAAAGCACTTTTTAAAAACATTTCTTGCAAACCAAGTTTTTTCAAATTCCAATCTCAATGCCAAACTAAGCCTAAATGTATGCATGCCTCAAGTTTTGCTTTATATTTCAAGTTCAGATTTAATTAATTAATTACAAGCAAAATTCTCTTCCCCTTCCTAAAATTAACTTGGTGCATTACTTTACAAACTTTTTTGGCATGTTGGATAATTTTTCATTTGCAAAATATTCTCGAGTAAACTATAATAAGCCTCATGGCCAAAAAAAACTATAATAAGCCTCATGGCCAAAATTGTTTCTTCTTTACTAAAGTCCATATGTTATTGATCAGTACTTGAGTTGATCGATCTTGAGCGTCGTCACTCGTCAGCAACGCTCTCCGTCCTCTTGAGAAGCCTCTGCTGACGCACGATTCCGTTCAAAAGCATCATAAGCATGTTTGGTTCTCAAAAATAATAACAGGCTACAAACTAACCCTAGAAGGGATAAGAAACCCCACCACACAAACGTTAAAAAATAGCATTGCCTCCCCATGCATACTACTGAAGAATCTGCAAATTTCACTATTTTCAAGCCTGTGCCGGCGTTGGCATCGTAAACTACTGCGGCAAGAAGCCCATAAACGAGTGACCCAACCGGTATATTGGTGATGAGAATGTTGTGATTGACGCCTACGCTATTTGGTCCGAAGAGTTCAGATGTAACTGAAACTGCCGCCGCAAAAATGAAGCCTGAACTCAACCCGATTAACGCCGTTCCCACTCGCAATGCCATTGCATTGCCAAATCCAGCCAGCAATAAGAAAGCAATTGGGGTCGGCAACAGGGCAATAGTCAGCCAACCAGTTCTTGCAAAGTATATTTTCCTGCACATGCATGTAATCAGAGTACGTCATCAAATTTATGGTATCAATTAATATCATTATGGGTGAGTGTGAACTTATTAGCCTTTTTGTCTTCTGGACTCCAAATCAGGACATTTTGCCTCTTGAACTACATTTATTCCTTTGAATAGGGTGAGCAACGGTCGATTTGGTTCGGTTTTGATTTTTTGGTTCTCAAAACTGATATACAAACTGACGACTAATTTTTGAAACCGTCAACCGACCATTTAACCGTCTAAATCAACTATACAATTTAAACGGTTATATGATTTAGACCGTTTAATAATTATATACTATATATTATTATTATATATAATTATATATATCTAATATTATTTTATATATATAATATATTTAATTATAAATATTACTAAATGGTCGGTTCGGATCGGTTATGGTTTTGAAAATCCCAAACCCATACACCAACTGTTTAGTACTTAATCCTTTGGCGGTTCAAACCGCCTAAACCACGATTTGACTTAACCGCAAAAGACCGTTGACGGTTCGTGCAGTTTGACCCGCCTAATGCTCACCCCTACCCTCGAGCTTCCCAAATTCGAGACATTTTACCCTAATGGAGGGGTAACTTGTCCTGAATTTGGAAAGTTTGGGCAAACTTTTCTTTACCCCATAATTCAAGAGCAAATAGGGTAATAAGCAAAATTATACTAGTAATAATTAAACTTACGCGCGAATGTAATCAGGTGCAGCTGAAAGCAAGCGGCCAAAGAAAGAGAATGATGAATAAAGAGTGAGAAGTAGGGTAGTGTTGGAACTCTGTCCAAGTGATTGCGCAATCTGCCCTAGATTGTTGCTGTAAACAAGCCCAATTGTTCCTCCACAAAAATATGCAACGTAGTATAGCCAAAAATCCAATCTACCCACAAGTACATGAGCTGGGTGCTCTTCCCCTAGTATGACCAATCGATCTTTCCCAATCATTTTGTCACAACACCTTGTCATGTCTTCACCGGCCTGTTTTTGGCCCTGAGCCAGCTGAGCCCCCATTATTAATTTGTATTCAGATCCACTATCATCTATTATTCCATCGTTGAAACTGGACTCACGGATCAGTCTTTTGTGAAGCTCCAGATCATCGTCATGCACAAGAATGAAACCAGATCCACTAAGCCGGAAACTCGAATGAACAGTGTGATGGAACCAGTTTCGAGCATAGACAACACCCGGAACGCATAAAGGGAAAACCAGAAGAAAAATAGCGCCCCCGAGGAGAAGAGGAGCGGTTGAATGATCTGAATCTGATTGCGATGCGTTTGAACCAAAGACAAGGAGATAAATACCAGTTATAACGGCTAACAGATTCAAGAGTAGGAACTTAACGGAGTCACTCTGGACTGCCTCCGGTGGGAGAGGATCGTCCACTGAGGGTTGACGAAGAATAGGGATCAATGCTGCAATTGAAACCATAAGGGGAACTATGGAATTCAGAAGAAGATATAGGGAACTGGATGAAGGATTAATTGCATCGCCAGCTAGGGCGTACAGGGCGGCACTCACACCGTTGTAGCTTACTGTTAGGGATAGAGCAAGGGCTCGGTTTGCCGGGAAATTTTTTATGCAAAGAACAAAGCAAACTGTGTTGAACCAGCATATGCTACATCCCGCTAACAAACACAGACACGAAACCTGCAGCCCACATTAAATTAATTATTATTATTATTATAATATAATATATACTTTCTTCGAATTTGCATCTGTGAAATTATTAATCATGACAATTAATCTATAGTAATTAATTAGGAGTGATAAAATAAAACGAATGAAAGTTAGATATATACCAGCTAAACTCAATATCCCTTCTAACCCAAGATCAAACGTTAAAGATCAAAAAGAAAAAATTGGGTATGGCTAAATTGTTCTTAATTTTTTTTTGGCAATAAAATCGTTCTTAATTACGATTGTCAAAAAAAAAAAAAACCAAGATCAAATGTTAAAGAGATATGGCTAAATTGTTCTTAATTACGATTAATAAATTTTTTTGGGGTAAAAGATTAATAATCCATTTTGCAGAAGTTTCATGGAAGAAGAATCCACAATATTAGTAATAACTTATCTGGCCCAACACCATGTTCTGGATTCTGGAATATGTTGATGTTATGTTATACTCCAAAGTGTTAGTTCACGTGTCCCACAGAGTCTGGGCTGTACCAGTACTAGAGTGCGCATTAAATTAAAACAATTGTCCAGGCCCAATTCCCATTTTCCTCACCTTTTCCTCAGGAAAAATCTATACCACATCCTAACAGTACAGCGGGAAGAGCTTATGAGTCATGATGATGATGCCCAGAAGTTTCTTCTAATAAGGTACAGTGCAATATTATTAATCTTATGTTTATGTTTATGTTTATACACCCTTAATTTTATCCTATTCATAGTCCTTGCATTGCACCCTTAATGAATCTTAGAATTTTATAGGATACCAGCAAATGCCTTAATTATAATTTGCATTTGGTCGTTTTTACCAAATTTAAAATACTTTAGCCATTATTATATGATCCAGAAATAATGAAACATATAGTACATAGTACATACCAAAAAAGAAAACCACCTCTCTTTGGTTGTCACGCTGCCGAGGGGAGGATCCAGGAACAAAATTCCTCTATTCACATATATTTAGGTGCTCCATTAATTTGTGCCCCTTTTATATATTTTTTGGTCTCATGTGTTCTTTATATTACTTAAGTTAATTCTTGTTGACTATTGTCAACTTTAATTCTAGTAGTACTTTTTTTTTGAATATTGATTTTGTAAACATGATGTAGAAGGAAAAAGAGAAAAGATAAAAGAATTATGTTAATCAACAAAAAGGAAAGGCCACTAAACAGGTTGAATACTAATACTTAGAAGGAATAAAAAAAGGATTATCAAATGAAAACAGATGGAAATTAAATGTTGATAATGTGATTTAAAAAATGTGTTAATCAATCTTTGAAGAGGGGAGAACTCATAAGTCATAAGGAAGCCAATAAGAAAAACATAAAGAAAGTTTTACAGGTTCTTCCCTTGTTCTAATGGTTAGAATGTTGCATTTTAACCTCAAGTATAAGGATTCGAGGCCAATGAAGAATCAATCATTCAAAATTGACCATAAACATAAAAGAAAGTTTCAAATTCAAAATAGAACACTCGGGTCTAGGCTCACGGCTCACCTAATAATAAGAGAGAACTAGAACCATACAAGTGCAACAAACTAATGTTTAGGGATCAGTATTAGTAGAAAATAGAAATCACTTCCCAAATAATAGATGGAAAACCTAAAATTGACTAGGCAACATTTTTTTTTTTTCTTTTTGCCTTTTTAAAAAGAACAAAGGTAGAATCATATCAAAGTACTGCAGTAATTCCATATAGACCAACTTGTCAAGTTTTTCATTTTTCTCTTCTTACTGATAAACTAAGTAGAAAGTAGCAATTTGTATTTATATAGATACTAATTTATATTAATGAAATATATAATTACTTACTAGTGTTTATAGGAGTTAATAATAATAATTATTTATAGGGAGGTTCCAGAAACGAGAAAACAGAGGTCTCTGCATCTAATAATTTCTAAGAAACTAACTGTAATACCAGCAGGAAGACGAAATCAAAATACACCCAAAAAGGCAAAATGAAGAGAAAGTAATGAGGAGCATACGTACCAGCATATAAGGGAGAGAGATGGTATTGGTAATGAGAAGCCATTGGATTCCATAACCAAAAAGGCCCATAAAAGCAGCCATGAAAAGCACGACCCACAAAGGAAAATACAAGAGAGCCAAGCCTGAAGACCACCCCAAGACCTTCCCCATATCGGATGCCACTGCCAGATAATTCAGCTGCACCTGCGATATCCCCAGCACTCTCTTCATCTCCGACGAATACGCCGAGAAATCGAAATTCGTGCCCGTGAACGCTTGAATCCAAATCGTCGCCACTAGAATCATCCATTTCCTCGACTGTCCAGCCATATGTCACCAATTGAAAGAAAATTCTAATAATTCTTTTGCTGCTTTGTGTTTGTGATCCAACTATTATAAACTCCTACAACAATTCGTTTATTTATATATAAAGCTGTCGACTGTCGTCAAGAAAAAACCATTTTCAATTTCATGCTTTGGGGGACCTACACAAATTTTGTCTCCTAGTTTTTCAAGAATTCTTTTACCGCATAATCATTTTGTGGCGTCGCATTAACGGAGGCCGGAGGGATTGTTGATAGGGGGTATGTGGCAACATGTCATGCCACCAGCCATAGCAATCACTTCTTTTTTTTTCTTTTCGTATGGGAAAATTTTTATTTACTGCTAATTTGTCTCTTTCACCCTCAACCTCCACCTCCCATAACGGATACCGGCCAACGCTAAGGAACAGTACTCTGCAATTTATGGTGTAGTTACATATATCTCGATAATACTCCCACCGGGAGCCTTTAAGTTTTAATTTTTATACATACAAGTTTTCACTTCCACGTGCGTTGCACGTTACCCATTATGAGTATAGTATAATGAGTATAAAATTTCATCTATATTAGAATTTCATGCATATTAATGTACAGTAATCAAATTAAATTTTATTAGTCAACAAAATAATCCAACTTTACATTATAAATTTTAAGGCTGGGATATTCGGAAAAAAGAAAACAAAAAATTGATTTAAGAATATTGTTAATTAATTATATTAATTCTTGAACAAAATAATCTGACTTTACATTATAAATTATAAGGCTGAGATATTCGGAAAAAAAAAAACAAAAAAATTGATAAGGATATTGTTAATTAATTTTTACATTCTATAATCCGACGGTTGGACCGTTTGACCCGTCAATTGTACTTGAAGAATTAGTGTGATTGTTTTCAAACTAAAAACCTTATAATAATAAATCTTAAGTTTCA
This sequence comes from Corchorus capsularis, assembly GCA_001974805.1. Classification (NCBI taxonomy): domain Eukaryota; kingdom Viridiplantae; phylum Streptophyta; class Magnoliopsida; order Malvales; family Malvaceae; genus Corchorus; species Corchorus capsularis. The sequence continues at coordinate 63,453 of AWWV01008334.1, forward strand.
TCACTTACCCTATATTTTTTTAATTTAAGATTAATTTTTGTGAAATTATCGCTAAATATTGTTCATAAAAACATAAAATAAATAAATAAACCAAGGGTACGCATTAAATAAATACTAATAAATGACTTTGCCAAAAAAAAAGTCATTGCACTTGAATCATTGGCTCAATGGTAAGTGCATACTTCTTAAAACATAATGGTTTTTTATTCAAACCCTACTGTATGTAAACTACATTTGGATTTTGTGCCCCTTTGAACATGAAAATAGTGATTTTTTATGAAATCTCATAACGGTGAATATGCCCACAGGAGTGGAAATATTGTCATTTTCGTTTTCTCTCTCTGTTCAATCCATTTAATTATCTAGTATTGAGAATTGGAAAGTTGGGAGCCAACCCCAATGCAAAGAAAATAAATACCGAAATATAAGTAATTTGTTTAATGAAAAACTATATATTTCGTAGATTTAATTAAATGCAAATTAATAAAATTAAAAATTAAATTTATAATGGTAATTTTTAGAAATATGTTAGATAAGTACGGATATAATAGGTATTTTAAAAGTTAAATAAACAATAGACATTTAAAAAGTTTCTCAAAACTCGTACTTTTATATATAGTATAGATAATATATATATATATAAAAGTACGAATAAGAGGAAACTTTATATTTTCCGGTTGTACCCTTATCTATACTATATATAAAAGTACGAATAAGGGGAAACTTTATATTTTCCGGTTGTAGCCTTATTTTTAAAATATCTATAATATATATAAAAGTACGAATAAGGGGAAACTTTATGTTTTCCGATTGTACCCTTATTTTTAAAACATATTTCCAATTGTATCCTTTTTTTAAAATATATTTCTAAATTGCCATTACTAAATAATATTTAAATTATTCCATTATTTTTTAATTATAAATTATTCCATTATTAATTATTAGATTATATAATACGTATATTAAATTATAACCAGGTGCGTGACGCGGGTCGGATCCGGATTAGTCAGAGCGAAGCCCTGGATACCGGATGGGATACCAAAAAAAAATAAGAAAGTCAATTTGACTTTTTGTTTCCAACGTCATATTTAATTTTGTCATTTGTCTTTGTCTCCAACATCCTATTTGGGCTTAGATGATTTGAAGCAAATGTGCAATGGACCTTTGCTTTGGATGGTCCAATTTCTCACTTCTATAGGACATTTTTTTCGTCCGTTTTGATGAGCAATTAGTTTGAATATTCAAATCATATATCTTATTAGGTCATGACTTTATAACTATCTATACTATATATAAAAGTACGAATGGGAAACTTTACGTTTTTCTATTGTACCATTTTTTTTCAAATATATTTCTAAATTGCCATTATTAAATAATAATTTAATTATTTTACTATTAAAATAATATAAATTTATATTATTATCCTCATTAATCAGGATCCAACGTGGCCAATAGGGATGCCCCACAACATCTGTAGCATCTGAATTTTCGTCCAAAACATTCTCCAAGTCGGTTTAGAAGAAGATCAATTATGTCCAGAAATTATAAGGGCAAAATCGTCCACCGAAACGACAGAATTAGGTCTCGAGATTAACATAAAAGTTGTAGATCTCAGAACCCTCTTTCCAACGGTACCTCATTTGCATTTTTCTGAGCTCTGGATCAAAAGTTTGATTTTTCTTCCAAAACTGCTCTTGTGAAGTTCTCCTTTAAATCGGATTTAACAATGCTGCATCATGTTACTAAAAAAAAAACAATGATGCATCATGCCTGAATCATTATTGCATCATAATTACTGATTGGACTTGAACTCCTTCTTTGTGCTTCCATATTAACGAATTGGTTCTAAGAATATCAGATTTAAACTTCAAGGCATCTGGTTGGCAATTTGGACTTCATAGACTCAAACGAGCCTAATGGGCCGAAATGAGACAAAATAAATAGTTTCTCCAAAGCTATCTATACTAGATATAAAAGTACGAATAATGAAAAAACTTATGTTTTCTGATTGTACCATTTTCTTAAATATATCTTTAAATTGACATTATTAAAATTTATTATTTAAAAATTAATTATAAAATTTCAATTTAGACCGAATTATAAGTATGTAAAATTGATTTTCATTGATGAACATGCAAATTTCTACGAATAATGAGAAACTTTATATTTTCTGATTGCATCCTTTTTTTCCAAATATATTTCTAAATTTCCATTATTAAAATTTAGTATAATTTTATTATTTAAAAAATAAATTAAAAATTTCAATTTAGACCGAATTATAAGTTTGTCAAATTTTTTTTGAAAGATTAACATGCAAATTTCCTTTAATGAATATGCAAATTTCCTTTACTATTATTTTTTGAATTTAATATTTTACTTTTAATTTCAATTTTAAATGCCAATGAAGAGATAAAACTAACACCAACACGTACAATACTATTGTTAGTGAAGCTCCATCTCTTCGTTATATAATGTTTTGCCGTATTCATCTTGTTCAATTGGAAATTGTTGAGTTAGAAGAGTAGGTGTTATTGTGATTATGATTTTCTTGTCTCTATGTGGTTATCAAAATTTCATAAGATGGTTATTATAATTTCATGAGGAGGTTATCAAAATTCCATAGTGTGGTTATTTTATAGAAAAATTATCAAAGAGATTATCAAAATATCATAACGAGGTTATAAGAATTTCATACTGTGGTTAACAGAATTTCATTAGGAGGTTACTCATATTTCATGGGGAGGTTATCAAAATTTTATAGTGTGGTTATCAAAATTTCATATGAAGGTTATAAAAGTTTCAATTTTATAATGAGTACCAAAATTTTATAAAAGGTTATCAAATCTCATAGAGTGATTATCGAAATTTCATAGAGATCGAATTATCAAAATTTATAGGAAGATTATCAAAATTTCATAGTGTCGTTATCAAAATTTCAAAGCGAGGTTATCAAAATTACATAATGTGATTATCAGAATTTCATAGAGGGGTCAACAAAATTCTATAAAGAGGTTATCAAAATTTCATAAAGAGGTTATCAAATTTTCAAAATGTGATTACAAAAATTTCATACTGGTATTTTTGGGGAGGTTATCAAAATTTCATAGTATGATTACCAAATTAGGAAGGTTATTAAACTTTTATTATGGAGTAATCAAAATTTCAGGGAGGATATCAAAATTTCATATGAAGGTTATCAAAATTTCATAGTTTAGTTTTCAAAATTTCATAGTATGTATATCAAAATTTTATAGGGAGATTAACAAAATTTCATAATAATGTTATCAAAAAATCATAGGGAGGTTATCAAAATTTGTAGTTATCAAGATTTCGTAAGAAAGTTATCAAAATTTTATAGGGAGGTTTATCAAAATTTTATAGGAAGATTTATCAAAATTTCATAGCGAGGTTATTAGAATTTCATAGTGTGATTATGAAAATTTCAGAGTGTGATTACTAACAATTCATATGGAGGTTTTTAAATTTTATAACGTGGTTATCAATATATCATATGGAGGTTATCAACATCTCATAGTGTTGGTTATTAAAATTTCATTGGGAAGTTATCAAAATTTCATATTGAGATCTTCAAAGTTCCTTAGGGAGGTTAACAAAATTTCGTAAGAAGGTTAAAAAAAAATTATAAAAAGGTTCTCGAAATTCCATAGTATCGTTATTAAAATTTCATAGGAAAATTATCAAAATTTCATAATGGGATCATAAAAAATAGTGTAATTATCATAATTTAATAGAGAGAGATTATCATAATTTCATATGAATATTTTATTTAAACACGTTGGGCCACGTGCAACACATGTAAAAGTTAAAACTAGTATTTCCAATTGTACCTTTTTTAAAAAAAAACATATTTCTAAATTGCCATTACTAAATAATATTTTAATTATTCTATTATTTTTTAATAATAAATTATTCCATTATTAATTATTAGATTATATAATACGTATATTAAATTATAAGAAAGTCAATTTAACTTTTTGTTTCCAACGTCCTATTTAATTTTTCCTTTTGTCTTTGTTTCCAATCGTTATATGTAATTTTGCTTTTTGTCTTTGTCTCCAACGTCCTATCCGAGCTTAGATAATATGAAGCAAATGTGCAATGGGCATTTGCTTTGGATAGTCCAATTTCAAAATTTCAAAGCAAGGTTATCAAAATTACATAATGTGATTATCAAAATTTCATAGAGGTATCAACAAAATTTTATAGAGCGGTTACCAAAATTCATAAAGAGGTTATCAAATTTTCAAAATGTGATTACCAAAATTTCATAGTGTTACTTCTGGGGAGGTTATCAAAATTTCATAGTATGGTTACCAAATTAGGAAGGTTATTAAACTTTTATTATGGAGTAATCAAAATTTCAGGGAGGATATCAAAATTTCATATGAAGGTTATCAAAATATCATAGTTTAGTTTTCAAAATTTCATAAGAGGGTTATCAAAATTTCATAGTATATATGTAAAACAAAATTTCATAGGGAGATTAACAAAATCTCATAATGAGGTTATCAAAAAATCATAGAGAGGTTATCAAAATTTGTAGTTATCAAGATTTCATAAGGAGGTTATCAAAATTTTATAGGGAGATTTATCAGAATTTTATACAAAAATTTATCAAAATTTCATAGGGAGGTTATCAAAATTTCATAGTATGATTATCAAAATTTCAGAGTGTGATTACTGATCACAATTCATATGGAAGTTTTTAAATTTTCATGACGTGATTATCAATATATCATATGGAGGCTATCAACATCTTATAGTGTTGATTATCAAAATTTCATTTGAAAGTTATCAAAATTTCATAGTGAGGTCTTCAAAATTCCTTAGGGAGGTAAACAAAATTTCATAAGAAGGTTAAAACAAAATTTATAAAAAAGTTCTCGAAATTCCATAGTATCGTTATTGAAATTTCATAGGAATGTTATCAAAATTTCATAAGGACGTCATAAAAAATATTGTAATTATCATAATTTCATAGGAAGGTTATCAAAATTTCATAAGGACATTATCAAAAATAGTGTAATTATCATAATTTAATATGAACATTATCATAATTTCGTATGAATACTTCATTTGAACACGTTGGGCCACGTGCAACGCACATGAAAGCTAGAACTAGTATATATATATGTTTAATAGACCTTTTAACACCTATAAATTCTTAAAAAAGTGATAAATTAGTCATTAAACTTTTAAAATTACCAATTGTACATCTAAATTTATAAAAAAAATTAACAAACTAACACTTTTGGATGGAAATAATTGATACGGTTCTGTCAAACATTTGGACAGATATTCGATGAAATTTAACTAATGTACCAACTTTCGTCCAATTAAAAAGGCTAATTTTTATCCAATTGTTTACGTAATCGTACCAATTTATGTCCAAAATGACTAATTTAACACTTTTTTTTTACAAGTTTAGACGTGTAATTGATATATAATTTTGAAAGTTTAAAAGTTAATTTGTTCAATTTTTTTATAAAGTTGAAGGGTAAAATTTCTAATGAGCCTATATGTATGTTATTTATTAGAGAGGGTTTAGGGTTTATAGCAAAAAAAGGGTTTAGGGTTGGACGAAAGTTAATTGCGAATTAAACTTGAAAGAGAACACAGAGCCTACATATTGATTTCATTTCCAATATATATAATTCAAACTATCTTTAATAAATATATATCTAGATCGTACGTATATGAGTGTGGGATGTGCTGATATGATGATTTATATTTATCCATAAAATATAGTATATATTTATTTAGAATTTACTACTAGCTAGCATATAAATAGCATTCTACTATCAACAGGATGGAGGGGGAAAGAAAAACTTGATAACCCTTTCTAAGAGAGGTAATCGGGCGGAGTCAAGTCGATGAGCTATAGACAACATAATTAGTAGATGGAATTATAATCCAATGGGTAAAAATTAAAAAATAGATTAAGAAATTGCAGTATTTTATAGGTAAAATTTTGTTTGTATATAACTCATACACCAAATATAAAAAGATTAATTGATATATATACATGAGCATAAAAAAAGATGAAAAAAGACAAGGAACGCAAATGGAGTTGAATGTTTTGGAAACCCATGTGCCTAATCATGCTTAACCCAACCCAGAAATCGTGTGCCTCCGCGGTACACCGTTGTTTTTTTCCGATTGGGACTCCACATCAGCCTCACCCTCTCTTTGCTCGATCGATTGATTTAATTTTGTTCTTTTTTGTTTTGGCATAGGCATAGTTAATCACTACTATATTAGTAGTAGTATTAATAATTAAAGTGGGTATTTTAAAAAAATCGTGACATGACGGTGACGGTGGCCTCTCTGCAACTTGAGATTTGAGAAGGTGCACATGGCTTCTAGGTTCGGTGGGTTTATTCACAAATCAAACGAATATTAATAATTATATATATATATATATATATATATATATATATACTAGTATATTTCATCATCACGATTTCGCTATCGATCCTAACAGATCATGGTCAAGAAGAGTTGATCACTATAAATATCAGATATGTGGGATAAATTACTAGGTAGTAAATAAGAAGTAAGAAGAGTTGTATGGGAATGGGCAAGATGCATGTGAATTGTGATGCGAGTTGTGTTGTGTTGTGTGGAGGTGATGGAAGAGGCCCACAAACGAAACATTAATATGTAAAGCCTAATTTCCGTCGTCTCGTCTGATAGATATTGGTATTGGTATCATAAAAATCAACGTCGATTTTAACCAAAAAAATCAACGTCGTCGTCGATCGTATACGAACTCCCAAAGTGTAGGAGGTAGCGGCTGCGCATTAATATTCTGTTTTCACATCAAAATTGTGTTTTGCTCTGAAGCCATTCCAAATATGTAATGTAAATACTTGGTCCAGCCCCTCCCCCTCATCACTCTAATTATAAGTTGGTGGTCCTCTTCCTCAACCGCTCATGCACTCATGCTCATCTGAATAATTTCTTGTCCTTAATTATACATACTAGTAATTGATTCTCCCTTCACCACCTTATGAGTTGCGACTATGAACAAAAATTTATTATTTTTGTACCAAACAAACTTGATTTTTTTTTCACTTCTTTGCGTAATTTTAATTTGGCATATATATCCTATATACGCACAACACCTTCATAATTAATTGACGCATTGCATATGACATATGTATCATTTAGTGGTATATATTATATAGGCAATAATGCAAACTTTGAATCCTTGATCACATTCGTCCCTCATATATGTGATCACATGCAAATGCAATAATTTGCAAAAATTTTATGTAAAAATATTACTATTACGTACAAGGCAAACCCGAGAATAACATCAAAAACTAAAAAAAAAAATTATATATGTCATCATATGGTGAATGTGGCACAAAAATGGGATAAGAGATTTTTATTCACTTCACAGTACTACTAATGGTATATATAGTTATACTTTCTTTCCTCTTCTTTTGTTTTTTGTTATTATTTTCAATTCTAATTATTTTTTGATGGAAAAGCAAATTAATTCATTGATATTTGATCATCAAACATTAACATCCTAGCTACAACCCGTAAAAGGTAAATGACCTACCCACAATCTACTTTGGCTAAGTTATATTAATGCCAAGGAATTTGCCTCTCGACAAACAAAGGAGAAAAAGAAAGAATCAAATACCTTTTTTTCTACGTAAGAACATAAAAACCAAAATTTCAATCTAATCACCCGATCACTACCAAACTGATCTTCAACAAGAAGCGACTGGAGTTGATCAGGGGTCTTCACAAATCTGAACACCTTGCGGTGCGGCATGAGCTAGGCTAGCCATAATATCTACATAATGGTTACCCTCCCTGCATATGTGACGAACCTCCAAAATCCATTCTCCCTTGAGTTATTCCAAGCAATCATGAATCAAAGTGTAGCAAGGATGCAAACTAATCACCGTAGTAGTTAGAAATAACTACTACCATAGCGCATCAAGCTCCACAATAAGTCACTATATACCTTTTGCTTCGCCAATAGCAGGCCCTGTCTAATTCCCCATAGCTCAGCCTCCAAGCTTCCCGCAACTCCGATATTCCAAAAGAACCCCACAATTCAATCTCTTCTAGTATCCTGAATGACCCACCAGCCGAGGCATGTCCATCCTCATGCCTTCTTCGAACCATCTGTGTTAAGCAAAAAATGTGTCCCTGGGGGTGCTCCAAAATGATCAATCTGCCATTGTCAGTGTTGAGCTCCACCTAAATTTATAGGCTTCACTCGACACCCTTGCTAGCTTTGTTGCATAAGCCATAAATGCCTCCAAACATGGGCCCATGGCCTAGTTTCTTTGAAGACAAAAGCATTACGTGCCTTCCATATACCCCATATTGCTGGAAGCAAAGATTCCCAAGCCAGAGAAAGATGCATAGTTTTCATCTTAGAAGCATTACTAACCAATCTTGAAAAGCTCACACTCCACCAATTTAACCCCAAATCGTCGATAAACACATCCCCATAAACCAACCACAAAAGGGCAATGCCGAAAAATATGATCACAAGATTCAACATTTTCTTCACACAGTTGGCACACTAGATTCAAATAAATTACTTTCCTACAAAGAAGTTCATTTATATTTAAACAATTGAAGAACAGAAGTCAAATGAAGAATCTTACTCTCTCGGACACCGAAATCCTCCATATCCAAAAGCATCTACCTGCCCAAGCATCCTCTGCAAGTTGATTCGTAAGCCCAATATGCATGACTTTGCCGAAAATTGGCCATGTTTATCCCACCCCCAAATGCATCGATCATTTTCTCTAGCATAATCTGAATTCAGTATGGCCCGAATTTCCTCCAATTTTGAAGCTGGAAGCAAACTTTGAATTTCACCACAATTCCACTTCCCTGCTTCATCAATTAACGTATCAACTTTTATAAATTTTGTTGATAAGATTGCATAGAATTAATTAAGGGACCATCACCAACCCACCAATCGTGACACAGACTCACTGATTTTTCATCCCCAAAAGAATCAAAACACTAGCAACCAAGGTTTTTAAAACCGGATCAGTCATGGAATCAGTAAAAGGTTCAGTCGATGGATTGACCGGTCCACTCGGTTCGATCGACTGTCCAGTCTGATAAGGGAAATTTAGGTCAAAAAAGAATTTCATATGTAATAAATATTAATTGTTGCATAACAATGACATAAAAAGTCTTAGGGTGCGTTTGGTTGGGGGTGCGTTTGATCACCTGTGGTGATCTTGGGTGGTGATCTCAGATTAACCCATTTGGTTGGGGTCACCTGTTGGTGATTTTGGGTGGTGATCTCAAATCACCCCTTTTGATTACACATTTTTTTAATGAGCGGTGATCTGATCATCCCCTGATCACCCATCTAGGGGTGATCCGATCACCCATCTAAAACCCAGGTGATCTAATGATCTTGCATCACCAGTGATCTTAGATCACTAGTGATCTGGGGGTGATCCTAACCAAATGACCCCTTATGATAGAGTGGTTCAATAGTTTATAACTTTTTTACTATGTTGTGAGTTCAAATCCCACTGACAACGAATCTTTTTTCAAAATTTAAAATTTTAAATCTAGTCAACATGTATAGAATCGGTCAAAACCGATCCGGTTCCCCGACCCAACCGGTGGTTGAACCAGTCAACACCGGGTGTTGACTTTGTTTACTGACCAGAAATTGACACAATATTCGGACTGGATAAGCCTCAAAGGCCCGATTTAACTGGTCAGACCGATCGGTTTGATTTCAAAAACCATGCTAGCAACCCTAACAATATCACCTATTATTATAAATAATTTTAATTAAATAAATTTTATAAAATATAATATCTAAATAATAATCCAAAGTTTTGTGGAAACATACTTTTATCAATCACCATCATCTATACTATATATAAAAGTACGAGTTATGAGAAACTTTTGAATCGACTATTATACCCTTATTTTTCTAATTGAATCGACCATTATACCCTTATTATTCAAACATATTTCTTAAATGCCATTACTTAACTATTATAGTTTTATTCTACTAAAAACTCTATTTTTATTCAATTAAATCTAATATCTAATATCTTTATAATTGCTTTATTTTTTTACTATTTTTGTTTTCAAAATATACTATTTTATTCTACTAAAAACACTATTTCCATTTAAATAAATTCAATATTTTATTATCTCAAAAAATTCAATATTTTATAATTATTTTATTTTACCATTCTAATTTAAAAAGTTATTATGATTAACATCTTACTATTTGATAGTTTATAATAATGTATTATGATTAAAATTTATTATTTCCCTAATGTGCAATTATTTTATTTGACTTATAATTGATTTTTTGCTTGATATATTGCTTGCTATATAATTAAAAAAAAATCTCACATTCTTATAACTATATCATTTTTATCATTTTACTATTTTAATTAAAAAAAACTTAGATGTATTAGAAAATTTTAAATATACTTTTATAGTTTTACTCAACTAAAAACTCTATTTTTATTTTTCTGTAAAAAAACTCTATTTTTATTTAATTAAATCTAATATCCTTATAACTATTTTGTTGTTATCATTTTACTATTTTAATTAAAAAACTTAGACATATTAGAATTTTTAAAATATATTCTTTTACAATTTTTTTAGAAATAAAATTTTACAATTATTCTACTAAAAACTTTATTTTTATTCGATTAAATTGAATATTTTTAATAAATATTTTATTTTTACCATTTTACTTTTAAAATATTGGAGATTTTTTTGGTAGTTATGGATCCATTTCAATTATAATATGAGCTGATAAAAGTATTATTATCAAGTTTAAAAGTTAAAATAAATTGGCTAATCATTAACTATTCAAATTTTTTTTAACAAATTAAGTTAACAATTTATTTAAAATCTAATTATTGTGATTCACTTTGTTTTTCTATTTTTGTAGCGTGTATTGGTAGGTTAAATATGGTTCTAAGTCAAATGAATCAGGTAATTTTCTCGAGTCAATCGGGTTTCGGCTCATCTAGGTTCAGGTCTACTAGGTCTAATTGGGTTAGGCGGATTCGAGTTTTGAACTCGGGTCAATCGGATTCCGGATCGTTCGGGTTTTGGATTTTTCAGATTTAGATTCAGCTCAATTTGGTCAGCGTTAAATTTTTTTTTTTTGCACCAGAAAAGCATAATTTTTTAATATTTAATTCTTAATTTTATTTAATATATTTATTATTCAATTTTATTTTACAATCCACCACTGGTGAAGTTTAGCAAACTGCATATACAATTTGTCGTGTCTGAATAGGTTGGGTCTGGGTCGTTTACATTTTTTATCAAATCGGATTATGTCGGATTGGACGAGTTATCGGGTTCGACTTAGATTTGACAGCTCTACATATATAATTAATTTCAATCATTATTTTAATTTTTATTTAATTTAAATACGAGTATCACGTGCAACGCACGTGGAAGTAAATACTAGTGCATATAAAAATACAATGAGCTCAATATTTTTGTAAAAGAAAAAAAAAAGATACAGAGGTCAAATCCAAAATTTTGACCTATGCGAGAATTTAATAGTACTGTTGGATTTAGTAAATAAATTTCGGGTTGATTAGTGGATTAAGCCAACCCAACAATTTCATGTTGGGTTGAAGCCCATATTGTTAAGGCATAAGTAACCCAATAACCCATCTGCATTCTCAATTCACCCATGACCCATGACCCACCCGGGTCAGTTCTGCATCTGTCTAAACTCTAAACTCCCAATTAAACCCTGATTCCATCATTGCTTCTTCTTCTACCTCCTGTTCGTTAGCTCCTGCAATTAGTTGGCCCCCTTTTCTTTTGGGTGTGTTTTTTGTGATCTCTAATCTAAAGTCTCCGAAACACCAAAAGAAATGGGGTATTGTTCCGTGTGTAAAATTGGAATTGGGCGTCGGCGTGGGCGTCGGCGTGGCTGCTTATTATCCTCTCAACAAATAGACACGATGCCATGTTCGATTTATTAATCAACTGCTTCATCGTTTCAGCAGAAATCTTTGTTAGTAGCAATGGATTTGAGGAGACTGGCTGCCACCAGACCCATCTATCTCTACACCCCGATCACACGCCCCTTAACCTGCGTAACATCTACATCTACTTCTGCCGCCGCCCAACCGCCCAACCCCCAACACCCTCCGCCTCCTCCTGTTCCGCTGACCGAAAAGCAGAGTTTGCTTAATACCCTATCTTCTATTCTCTCTAACTCCTCCCTAGATTCTTCCAATTGCAAACAGCTCCTTCCTCTTTTGTCCCCTGTCGAGTTTGATCGTTTATTTTCATCTATTTCCTCTCATGTCAATCCTAAAACCACTTTGAATTTTTTTAAGTTTGCTTCTCAAGCATTCAACTTCCATTTTACCCTTCGTTCCTATTGTATTTTGATTCTTTTGCTTCTTCTTTCCAATCAATTTACTCCTGCCAGATCGCTTTTCATTCGTTTGATTGATGGGAAGCTGCCTCTTTCCTCCCCTAACAATCCCGCCCCTAATCATATTCAGATTGCTGCTGCATTGGCAGATTTGAATACCCTTTTCAAGAGGCTTCCCGGCGTTGATTTGTTGCTGCATCTCTATTGCACCCAGTTCAAGAATGCGGGTTTTTCTTACGCTATTGATGTCTTCTCCAAACTGGCTGAAAAGGGTATATTTCCTTCTTCCAAGACTTGCAACTTTTTCTTAAATGCTTTAATCAAGGATAATGAGCTGCAGAAGGCCTATCAAGTGTTTGAAACTTTGTCTCGTTTCATCTCTCTTGATGTCTACTTGTGTACTACTATGATTAGTGCATTTTGCAAGGGTGGAAGAGTTGAGGATGCTATTGCCCTGTTCTCTAGAATGGAAAACTTGGGTATTTCTCCAAATGTGGTTACTTATAATAATCTTATCCATGGATTATGCAAGAGTGGCAGAGTAGATGAGGCATTTCTACTTAGACAGAACATGAAAAAACAGGGAGTCCAACCCAGCGTCATTACTTTTAGTGTTCTCATCAATGGTTTGATTAAATTGAATAAATTTGAGAGAGCCAATTTGGTTTTGAAGGAAATGTCTGATAAGGGTTTTGTCCCAAATGAGTTTGTATATAACACATTAATTGATGGCTACTGCAAAACGGAAAATATTGATGAGGCACTTAGGATTAAGGATGACATGTTATCCAAGGGGATGATTCCCAATTCTGTTACATTTAATTCGCTTATGCAGGGATTTTGCAGGACAGGCCGAATGGAGCATGCTGAGCATCTTTTGGAGAAAATGTTATCTAAAGGGTTATCTATAAACCTTGGTGCCTTCAATTCCATTATTCATTGGTTTTGCATGAACTCTAGGTTCAGTTCTGCTCTACATTTAACGAGGGAAATGTTAAGGAGAAATTTAAGGCCCAATGATGGGTTGATGACTACGTTGGTTTCTGGACTTTGCAAGGATGGAAAGCATTCTGAGGCTATTGAACTTTGGTTTAAGCACTCTGAGAAAGGATTTGTTGCCAACACAATGACCTCTAATGCTTTAATTCACGGTTTATGTGAAGCAGGTAAGATGCAGGAGGCTGTTAGGCTTCTAAAGAAGATGCTACAGAGTGGTTTGGTATTTGATAGGGTCCTATACAATACACTCATTACGGGATGTTGCAGACAGGGGAAATTGGAGGAAGCTTTTAGGTTAAAGGAAGAGATGTGTAAGCGAGGAATCCAGCCTGACATTTGGACTTACAATTTGCTAATACATGGCTATTCTAATATGGGGAAAATGGAGGATGCTGTCGAGATTTGGGATGAGTGCAAAAGACATGGTTTAGCTTCCAATGTGTATACATATGCAATCATGATAGATGGTTATTGTAAAGTTGACAAAATTGAAGAGGGTCAAAACCTGTTCAATCACTTGGTTTCAAACAATGTGGAGCTCAATGCTGTTATTTACAATACACTGATCAGAGCTTACTGTAAAGAAGGGAATATCATGGAAGCTTTTAAACTTCGTGATGACATGAAATGCAAGGGCATCCAACCAACTATGTTCACTTATTGTTCACTAATACATGGAATGTGCAACATAGGTCTTCTTGAGGATGCAGGACAACTTCTTGTGGAAATGAGACAAATGGGCTTGTCACCAAATGTCGTCTGTTATACAGCACTAATTGGAGGTTATTGTAAGCTAGGCCAGATGGACAAAATCGGGAGTCTCTTACAGGAAATGTCTTCATACAATCTACAACCAAACATAATTACCTATACTGTCATGATTGATGGATACTGTAAACTGGGGAAAGTGAAAGAAGCAGCTAAGCTTCTCTGTGAGATGATTAAAAAAGGAATATCCCCAGATGTAGTCACCTATAATGCTTATACAAATGGGTTATATAAGGGAGGAGAGGTGAAAGATGCTTTTAAAGTATTTGATCAAATGGCTAGCGAAGGACTGTTATTAGATGAAATTTCATATACAACATTGATTCAGAGGTGGCATCAGCTAATCAGGAATGAGCAAAGTCCCTGAAGGTTGGGTGCATTTTTCCATAAAGTATTTTCTTTCTGTTATGTGTTTCTGGATCCAAGAGGACAGAATCATATGTAATGTCCTGCTTGCTTGGGTTCTTGGTTTGCTACTCACCTCTCTACTCCAATTTTGATACTGGTTGTTGAACTTCAGAGGTTCATTGCTTCATCCAGTTATATGAATCGTAGTATTTATCCGTGCATTTTAGATTGTTGCTGTTTGGCTTTGCTAGATGTGTTTGCTTTATACTAGGAGTTTTGCAGTTGCTTTGGGTTTCTTTTTAGTCTCTTTCTCTGGAGGAGGGGGCATAAAATGTGTATTTGTTTAAAACATGTATATTTTCCCAACATCTCTGCTTTTGATTACACTTACTCAAAGTCTTTTGACTTTACAGGTCTTCAACAGAAGTTTTAACTTTGTGAAGTTACCTGATGTAGGACAGATTGATTCATTGAGGTGATCTCTCTAGATGGGCTTTGCAATAAACTAAGATTTAAAGCTGGCTTTCCCTAATATTTTTCTGACACTTTTAGTCTTTGTTCCTTGATTTCAATTATTTCGTAGGGCACACAGGTGTGGAAATTACGGGTCATTATCTTCATCAAATGGCACTTAGGGGTTTGTCATAATTTCCTAGGTAAAGTTGAGATAAAATACCTTGTCCTCACCCAGCTTCATTTTTCAGCCCTAAAAGGTATGTCTTAAAAGCAAAGTAAAAATCTAACATTTAATTTTGGTATGTGATTGGCATTGGTGATAAGAATTCTGTAGTGACTAATGAATTATTACCCGAAAATTTGTCTTGACATACAGAACCAAACAAGAATCTGAGATAGTATTCTCTGATGTGGGACAAACAGATACAATTAGGCAAAGGAACTACATCATGCATTTATGCAGGTACCCACTTGATTCTACAAGATAGTTCTTCCCTGCATATGTAAATATGAATAGTGGGCATGATGCTGTGGTTACTGTATGACAGCAATACAATATGATACCAAATTTAACTTTTTTATGGCACCATACCAAATTTAACTTTAGTTAACCATTTTATTGTTCTTATTTTTCTATCTGACAAACTGGCCCCTGGTCAAAAGAAGCAAGGCATTAGTTTCATCATGTGATTTTTGCATTTGCCTTTAGGCTGGTGCACAGGATCTTGAAGAATCTTATAGAAGATGAAGTTTGCTTTGTGCAAGGTTGTTATGACATTCTTGCAGCATGAAAAAGAGTTTCGAGTTATCCACCAGTGTAAGGGTTTGCTCTCTGTACAAAATTTCCTTTATTTGGACTTTAAACTTGTACTTGGTTGATTTATTTTTCTTTTACAAGTTTGCTTAACGTATATTAGAAAGTGTTATCTTAAATACTTGTAAAATTTTTCTCAGGAACTTCTCCTGCATGTATAGAATTACAGTGTATCACGATTTAGTTGCTCCTCATTGAAGATGGGTATGTGGCATATTATTAGGTGGGCTAGGCTGGCGGATGGAGAAATGATGCACCATTTATCTGTCAATCAGTAGAGATTGGCATTCTGAATTTAATGTTCTTCGTGTTGATAGATGTCCCGTTTCTCATTTATCTTTACCAACTAGATGGTGTCAAAGTCGTAGAAAGTTTAAGTTACATGTCCTCAAAAAAGATGGGCCTTGTAATTGAAAATTAGAATCCAAAAATAAGGAAGAATAAAGCAGTTTTGGTCGTTGGGGCTGTCAGTTGACAAAGAAATACTGAATTAAGTGTTTCTAAGATGGATGAGAAAAGGTAATCGTAAGAAGTCAAAGTGAGATTTGTTGTAATACAGTTCTTTCAACTTTTAAGGATACTTTGTATCCTTTTATTTTATATATATGCAATTTGTTTTCTTTTTGGAAAATGTATCTAATAATTTCACGATGCATACTTGAAGTCATTTCCACAAGTCTATTAGAGTGGTCAGATCGGATGTGTCTATGTTCTAGAGTTTGACCTTGTCGTTCGGGGATAAGAACCGAGCTGTTGAAAATGGTTAATGTTTTCAGAAGATGGAGAGGAGACTGTGTTTGAGCAAAAAAGGGCAAAGAGAATTAGATTGATTTTATGATTGAACTTACGTATGCTTCTAAGGCTAGGCTTAAATGATGATGATGATGATGATGATTTTATGATTTTACGTATGCTTAAATGATGATGCTGGAATTAAACTTGCTTGAGGTGAGCATTCTTCAGTACTATTCTCTTAGTGAAATTGATTTTAGCAAAAGATTATCAGGGTCAAGGATAAGTGGATGATTGGGGAACTGGTCTGCGCCCCCACAGAAGCAGCAGCACATGATAAAATGCTACCACTGCAAAGCTCATTTATCTCCGCCAACCCTCTACGCCGTATCTGATTCTGATACATACACTGCTAAATCAGGTTCGTCTGGCATATTCATCAACTTGTTTTCATTTACCCCTTGAATACATAACTTGATATACAATATCCGATGGTATATATATATATATATATATATATATATATATATATATATAT
>AWWV01008335.1:0-93984 GCA_001974805.1 Corchorus capsularis
ATATGCTTCTATTTTCTGGAGCTTAGGCATACAATTGCATAATTTGTTAATTAATTAATGCCTAATGTTCTAGTATACAGGATCCCGTTCCATTTAACTTATCAAATCCTTTTTGTTTTCAACATAAATATATTATCATCCCATGTTTGGAATATGTATAGCATCAAATTTGAAGATGAGATGCACGCAGGGGTTGGAAAACTGAATCTGACTCTGACTCCAATGCTGCAGCCAGTTCTGGCCATAGGATAGCTGAAATGATCCATGAACCATCACCCCTAGCACTTGGCCTCTGGTTCATATAACCAACTCCGCTGTTTTCAATGATGGAGGAGACCGTCCCCAGTACCGGACTACCGAACCCGAAGTCCAACTCAGTAACTGGAAATCTGCTCCCGGATGAGAGAACAAGGGCAGGCCCTTCCCGACCTAGAACTGCTTTTGATAGCATCAGTCCAGGCTTGTGCCACTCTATCCAATCGATCAAATCCAAGAAATGAGCCTCATTACTTACCTTTGCTATTGCCTCGTGAACTTTATTGGCAATCTCCCGCATAGAGCCCTGCTTTATTTCTGCAATGCTTGCCTCTTCAATAGCCACTGACAATACATTCCCAATGTAGTTTGACATAGAGCTGCCTTCGTCCCCAATACTATTGAGTCTACCACGTCCATCCACTAGCCAACCCATCTTGCACTTGGCGTGCCTTTTATCAATGCTACTCGCCATAACCTTCCACAGATAGGCAGAGAAGGCCTCGATTTTGGTTCTCTGACTCTGCTTGTTACCCTCGGCACTACTTGCAAGACTCTGCAGCTTGTTAATGCTTGAGACGTCCACATAATAAAGGCGCTTTAGCAGGATGTTGGTTTTAGGTACATTCCTAATCTCTTCAAGCGTGCACTTGACGAAGGTATCATCCAAGGAGGGGTGATAAGTAGGAGGGAAGCGAGGTCGAATTCGGTCTCTTCGGTGATCAGGAATGCAAGACAGCGGCAGGTTCTGAGCAAGTTGGGACCAGGAGGAGAGAAACTTACCAAAAGCAGTAGCGTCACCAAGTGCATGGTCGAAAGTAAATGTAATGGACACACCTCCACAAGCGTAATGTGTTACTTGGACTTGCGTAGGAAAGTCAGGGTTGACGGACAGTACTAATTTGCCTCTAAGGGAGTCGTCAAAGTTGTAGAAATCCAGCTTCCTCAAAGGGACATTGGCCTGGGCTTCCACAAGGAGAGCACCGGTGTTGTCGCATATGATTAGAGGCTCACCGGAATCTGGGTCTTGGATTATTCGACCAGCAAAAGGGTAGTAGTAACTTAGCGTTTGGGCAAGGGAGATCTTAAGCGTCTCAACCATGCATGAGAAATTATTATTCATCAAACCTGTGTTGTGATACAAGTATAGGTATGTGACGGGGAAGCGGCCAGAAAGAAGATCAAGGTTTGAAAGAGTAAGTTTTTGATGATGCTCTGGCTCTGGCTCCGGCTCCGGCGACAGGTTCATAGCTTTGATGATACTCTTCTTGCTGAATTTTATTTCTAATTTTCTATCTTCCTCATTCTCTTTCTCCATCTCAGCTGTTGGCACTAGGCAGTTAGCAGTGCTACAAGTATAAATATATGAGCTATGTATGAGAAACATATATTATAGATACCCATATATATACATAATATCATATGTATGCATATGGCAATGTATAGTTGTCTCTTTATTATATGGTATATGGTGCTTCGACATGGTATATATGCTTATTGCTCCGAACATTATTACATGACCAATAATTGGTGACAAATACAATCAGGCTTTCCTTTAATAATTTGTTTTCATATGTACCCAAAGTTCTCTTTCCTTTTTTTGGCCAAATGCCTTTCTTTTATATATGTATAGAAATAGAATAGTTGTTTTGTTTGTGTAGTGGATTAAGATTCAAAATTTAAAGAATTATAGAGAAATTAATAGTGCTGGCAGCCAGGAAAACGTGTTTATGAATACTTGATCATAAATGGCAAAAATGGTAGTGATTCGAAGGCACTCGAGAAAGGAGAAATACTTGAACGGTCAAGTATGGCAGGCAGCATCATTGTGGAAGGAGAATTTTCAGAATTAATGCAATGCCTTGTTATTGCGTCGCCATTACCGTTGGGTATATATATATTTATCGATATTTAGGATCCTTTGGTAACTTTAAAAGGTGCTTAAAGCCACTGTAAGGAAACTCTCTTATGAAAAAAAGTAGTTTTTTTACAATTTCTTTTTTTTTTGGCACAACGGCCAACCAATCGCACAACCTCAAGCCGAGGGAGCCTTAACTCAAGTAATCAAAGATCGCAAATATTGGTAGTACCCTAAGTAGTGGAGAGTTTAGTAGTACTAATAGCCTTGTCCATAAAAATATTAGCCTGACTTATCGACTGACATAAGTGCTTTTGAAATACTACCGATTATCTAATGATAGATAAAATAATTAGACTAGCTTATCTAATGAAATAAGTAGTTCTGAAAAGCATTTATAGAAAAAGCTTCCATTTGGAGCTTCTGTCTTTCAGTTTAAAAAGAATTAAAAAGTACTTTTGAAAAGGCTCTCTTGAACTTTCTGTTTGGATCGTCTTAAGTTTTTTTCAGTAAATAAATTGTAAAACAAGCTAAACGTAACATGCAAATGGTGATTGAAGTCTCGGGGTCTTGCAAATGCGGAAGACAATTTTGTTGCAAATTCAAGTTGGAAGAAAATAGACATATATCCATATAAACACAGTTGAGAGGAAGTAAAGATGATGACGATGAGTTTGAGTAAGCATAGACATGAAAGGAAATTAATGGTCAAAAGTATTGATCATAAGATATGCTTGCTTTTTGACAATACCTATTCAAATTCAATCCCCTCCCACTTTTTTGGGTATTATTCCTTATTTAGGGCTTGCTAAGCTTCTGTTTGGTTTGGGAGAATAGAAATATGGATCTCATTGCCATCCAATCAACAAATGAGTTAAGTAAAATGGAAGAGATTTGATAAATTGGTGCTAGTGCTTGTCTGTGTAGCAGAAATCATCCATCAGAATCCACAGACGTAAAATAACGTGGAGTGCTACTACCATATTTCTTCCATTTCTTTGGTCCAATTAATAACAAGTTGCTTCCTTTCTCCTTTCAACTATGACATTCATTAGCATTAAGAAAATGGGGACGGTGGATGGAAATTTACTACTAACAACATTTCCCCTTTGATGATCTTTTTTTGCTAATAAATGTCAACTGTGGTGTTGACGATTGTTTGGTGAAGCAGGAACACAACTATTTTTGACACTCAAATTTTCAACCTAATGTTTGTAGTGTAGTTGTACCAATGAAACAGAAATGCCTAAATCACTTTTGATTGGAACATCGACACTACATATAAATGAATAAAATCCAGCAAAGAAGTTTCAAACACTATTAAATGATAGTGCTGTGCTATCGTTAAACCTATCATATCAATCTCAGAATCAATTTCCAAAAACATTTCCAAAATTTTTCACTATTAATCTTTTAAAAAATTGCATTCTTTCTACTAACAAGTTAAAAAAACCATATTCAGTTATTGTCAGTTTATTACAGTATTGTAAAATTAAATGTTATTGTCAAATAAATAGAAAGCCTACCTTATCTTCAAATGAATGTAAATGAGGTGAGCAAATGCTGCTTTTACCAGACAAATATGATTTGGGGTTACTCTCAGTTTTCACTGGCCTGTTTATCTCTTTCCCGGTGAGAAAAGGACTCAACAGATTTGAACTTGAACACTTCACTCTTTGATGATTTCAAATTCAGCACCTATTGGCAGATGATCACTGGGGTGGCTATAGTTTGGCAGTCCACCAGCAACATCAGGTGAATCCAACTCTGGAAGATCAAGAATCCCGACAGGTTTGAGGCAGTCGGAAGGAGAAAAGAAAATGTAGTCAAGTGTATTTGTAAAGTCCGGGGTGCAGTTTGTAAATGGGGGTTCTCCTCTTGTAAAAGCATGAACACTGCACAAGGGAAGGGGAACTTCTTCCAAACAACTCACTGATGATGCTGACGAAGAGTTGCCAGAAATAAGATATTGGTAAACCTGAAATGATAAGAACATTAGAATGTTGCAGAGTGTAAGCAGATGCAGAAAAGAACAAAAGAAAAGAAAACAAGCTGTTGGCAACTAATGAAGACGTGAAAAAACTCCACAAGATCAAAAAATGGCTATTCGGCTTGTCAACCACAAAAGGTCAACTTTCAAGCAATATATGCATGGCTGATTATTCTCTGCAACAGTCAATGCAGGCACGACTGCTTACAAAGGCCACCATAGAGGATGAAGCTTCCATCCCATAATGAATTATACCCAAGGAAAGAAGCCCAAAAAAAAAGATAACAATGTACGAGGCAGTCATGGAGAGTGATATCAGGAAATATGGAGGCCCAGAGAGCCATTTTAAAAGGAGTGAAATCAGTTTGGAATATGTATCACATCAACACAGAGGCATAAAGAAGCTCATAGCATAAAGAGATTTTTGTCACACCCTAAAACCTAGATAAGTACATATTATGAGAAATGAAAAGATAGTGTATGACAAACCTTATCTCCTGGAGTGGAATTGAAGTCACCAGACAAAACTAATGAAGGTATACATTCGAATTTCTCTGTTACCATGGTTTTAAACTTTGCTAAGCGTGATAAAAGATATTTGGCTTGGGCAAGCTTCACATCAGCCCATGCTGGATCCCTGGAAAGAAAAAATGATGAACACACAGGTATGTGTCAGCATACCCATTGGATAAAATTCAAGATATATTAAAAAAGATAACAATAGCATATGTATGAATGGAAATTTGGATAGTTTACCAATAAAGATGTGTGTTTGCCAAAATAATGACATGAGGAAAAGGATCGTTGAGTTTAAAGGCAGCCATGATTCCTACACAATCTCGCTTTAATCTTACACGTGGATCATTGGGATCTCCACGACCCTCTTTATTACCTTTTACTGATGAATCTGGAAAAGATCATGCAAGCAGTGAAATACCAGCATGCCATATCATTGTAGTTGGAGATGACATGAAGTTTTATCGGAAAGAAAAAGTAAAAGGGCAGGTCTTAATAAATATACAGATAGATAAAGCAAATAAAGGTTTAATTATTGGCTTAGCATATTTGAGAACCATACACATTTTGTCCTCTAACATCAACTAATAAAATTTTAGTGAGAAGTGTGGTCCAGACATTCTATATATATTGCAAGAGTATTTGTGATTATTATGCTATCAATGGCTCAACTGATCAAAATGCTAGTTCTGCACTTCTTTCCTCATGAAAAGCCGTCTTCTAGTGAAACAAAGAATCATCTTAAAATATAAAACTTTTAGCCTTCTGCATAATAATGATCTATTCTTATCAACCTAAGCTGCAAACAATCATATGAGAAGACGATAATAAGATTTCCCAAAGATGCCAAAATCTAAATCAAGAAATCATAGTACAATGGATGCCAAAAGAAAACCACAAAATTACCACTCTTTGGATCAGCACCGTTATTTCCATGGGTCAGTGTCTCATTTTGCTCGTCAACAGATAAAGAGGTTTCACTTTCACCCTGTACGGAGTCTACAAGATCATTGTATTCTATTGTTTCCTTTAGGAGCAATTCTGCACTGAAGGAATTGTTGCAAAATAAGATAGATGCAATGGCTTCATGAGGAAAGAAGACCTCATAGGGTATGAGGCACATACAGCAAAGAAAAGAGTAAAAATTTTGACTTGAAAACAGTTGTTATAAAAATTCAACCCAAGTAGTATATATGCTAGATTATTATTGGATATTCTAGTTTGGGCATACCAGTTGTTCTTATAAAAAATTCCACATCCATCACGCTTCTGCCCACTTCTCTGGACATAAATACTAGAATAGCCAAGGTCCTCCATTTTTGTTTTGTAAAAGGAATCATACTCATCTACTTCCTGGTATATTTTGAATACTATATGAGGGAAACAACAACAAAATACAAGAGTGCAAATTGATGAAGTAAGGAAACAAACCTGAAGGCAAAAGAAGTCAGCAGAAAGGTTTTTAAGAAGATGTAAAATAGACTGTGAACGAGCCTTCCATCTGAAATAGAGTAGAATGGAGAATAGTTAGCAAAATGTTGGTAGATTATAAAGAATGGGGATTTGGGTTGAACTGAAATAGAATGGATGTGGTGATTCTAGAAAGGCATATTAATTTTATTTACCTGAGAGAGGAAGATGGAGAATGTGGAAAGAGAGAGCTCTTGACGTAGACCTAGAAGTGGAATAGTAAGCTAGTGGGTAAGTATAAAGAGAGTTTGGAAATTGTAAAAGAGATTCCAAAAGAGCAAGGAAAATGTACCTGAGCCAAAATGTTGTAAGAGACAAGACGGAATCTGATACCATCAGGTTGGCTTCTGGAATGGATGTCGCCGCCTTCTACACTTTGAAATTCCCTAATTATTGGCCCCGCCGATTCGCTGCTGCTGCTGCTGGTGCTTTTTCTTGGGCTCGTGCTCATACTTTTATTCGTACAAAAATCTCTCTTTCTGTCCATTTTTTCAATTTACTAGTAAAAAACTTGAAACTGATATATTTTGAACAACCCAAAAAAAAAAAAGATTAGGTTCAGTGTATTATACCTGAGGGAGATGGTGAAAATGGATGGAATGGGTAGGCGAGCAACTAAAGGGAGACTCCTGATGTTGATGATCCTGCAACTCACCCCCATTGAAATTCTTTGTTCTTATTTATATTGCTAATCCTGGAACTGCCGTCTTCTTCCAAACCCTCTGACCTTTTGCCAAAGCAGCAGCACCAAATTCCAAATAGATTGGGTTATGGATCAGTGCACAAGTAAGGCTCAGCTCATCCAAAAGCCCACCTACTTTTGTAATGCATCAGATAGCCGTAGCCCAAAACTGATTCTTCTTCAGGATCACCCAGCCCATTTTTCGCAAAACCCAGAAGGAATGCCCAAATGCTGCCTAATTCTTTCTTCTTCTTTTTTTCATAATAACAATATTTTTTTTTTACCGGTGTGAGTTGAATCAAGTGATAGGCGACTTGTTTCAGTTTAAGCAGGTCTCAGGTTCGAGATCTTGCGTACGCAGCTGTCCCCATTGGTAGACTCACCCACAGCCAGATGTTCTTTTGATGTCTATGCCATACCATTACAGTAAATTTTTTAATCCATTAATGGTTTCAACCTTAGATTGAATTTATACATACATACATGCCCACCTTAACAAGAAAATTAAACAGCAATATATAATTTATGTTGGAGAATGAAGCAATACAGCACCACCGGAAAGGATTGGATGATCACGATCTTGTAGCCAAGGTTCTACAAAAGTAGAAGTAAAAGGGGTGACATTGATTGAGGCACGGACTAGGTCGTTCTCTTGAGACGATACGCGCCCTCTCGGTAATTAAACCGGTGCAAAGAGGTTTCACTGCACGCCGTCCCCCAGGATACAACAAGCCCAGTCACCCACTGTACATCTTTCTAACCTGCACGAGTTAGAAGGTAGAAGTTCTACCAAAACCGACACCTTCTTCACCCAATTAGCGAAAACTCTTAAAAAGATTTAGGAAGGTTTTTCTTTTTCCTTTTTGAAAGTAGCAAATGAGCTTTTTGGAATTTGCTCGATATTTTTTCAAATGAAGTAGATATGTTATTTATAGGAAAATGAAGATAGAAAATACTTATATTTAATTAATAACCTAAGTTAATTTAATGAGTTAAAAACTTACAAGGAGTTTTTAAAAAACATTAAATTATCTCAGTTATTAAAAACAAATCAATTTAATAAAAACTCATTTTATTGAAATATCACAACAATCCCCCACTTATTTTAATAAAAATATTCGAGAACTAACCGTTTGGGTGAAGATAGAAACACTATGCATAATGACGGTGCCAATGGCTTGAACCTTCACTTAGTGTTCAGCGATCTTTGCTCCAGAGCCAATAGTGAACTAAGGTCTTGAACTAAGGCTGCTTTGGGGAAACAAAGTATCACGTCACACACATAGGTTTCCAGTGCCCTGCAATGAGCTTCTTTAAGCCAGCACGTTAATGGCCATGTGCTTTATCCCGGTTCTAATGAGCGTTCTAGAGAATTAGCCCAATTCTCATAGGAAGCGGCCTCACTTCCACACTCATATAGGTGAGACTATCAAGGATGCTCCTGTAACTCTACATCCCACTCAAAAGAGCTATAGTTCTCATTAAGAGTATTAAAATACTCAACCTTCATTACTGGGTATCCTCATACATGATTTTTGTCATTCTTTGGGCTTAAGTCCCATCCCCCTCGATGTTATCCAGATCTTCTCTCTAGCTAGAGCTTTCGTCAAAGGATCTGCAAGATTATCACCACTTTGAATATAATCAACGTTAATGGTACCATTAGTAATATGAGATCTCACATAGCTATGTTTTCTCCTTATAGATCTGGATTTGCCATTATAGTATTTACTATTAATTCTCCCAATTGTGGCTGTACTATCACAATGAATTAAGACAGGTGGTATTGGTTTTTCCCATATTGGGATTTCAAATAAAAGATCACGCAACCAACCTACTTCTTCACTTGCTGAGGCTAACGCAATAAGCTCTGCCTCCATTGTGGAGTTTGCAATTATTTGTTGTTTTTTAGATTTCCAACAAATTGCTCCACCTCCCAAAGTAAATACATAACCAGTGGTAGACAAAGAGTCACCAGCCAATGTATTCCAATTGGCATCACTATAACCTTCTAGTACAGCAGGATATTTTTGATAAAGTATACCATAACTTAGAGTTCTTTTCAAATATCTCATCACACGATTAATGGCATTCCAATGCTCTAAGTTTGGTTTACTTGTAAATCTAGCCAACACCCCTATAGCATAAGCAATATCGGGTCTGGTACAATCAGTGGCATACCTCAAACTACCAATAATACTAGCATACTCTTTTTGATTGAAAATATCTCTTTCATTTTCTGTAGGAAATAAATGTATATTCGGGTCGAAAGGAGAGCACAAGGGTTTGCAATCAAAAAATTTGTATTTTTTCAAAAAAAATTCCACATAATGAGATTGGTCTAGGAAAATACCATTTGAAGTCCTTGTGATCCTCATGCCCAGAATAACATTTGCTTTCCCTAAATCTTTCATATCAAAATTATTAGTAAGCAGCATTTTGGTAGCAATTATAATCTCAAGATTAGTTCCAAATATCAAGAGATCATCAACATATAAATAAATAATGACATGTGAATCATTCTCTGATTTATAATATATGCACTTATCACTTTCATTGGTTTTAAAACCATTAGAAAGTAAGCACATGTCAAATTTTTCATGCCACTGTCTTGGAGCTTGCTTTAAACCATATAATGATTTTAGTAACTTACATACTTTATTTTCATTACCTGGCACAATAAAGCCTTCAGGTTGCTCCATGTATATCTCTTCTTCTAACTCTCCATTTAGGAAAGCTGTTTTCACATCCATTTGATGGATTATTAAGTCATGGATAGCAGCAACTGCAATTAGAACTCTTATTGACGTAATTTTACTTACGGAGAAAATGTGTCAAGAAATCAATGTCTCCTTTTGCCTAAAGCCTTTGGCTACAAGCCTGGTTTTATATTTGTCAATTGAGCCATTGGGTCTCAATCTCTTTCTTAGTACCCATTTACACTCAATAGCTTTACTACCTGGTGGTAAGTCAACTAGTTTCCAAGTTTTGTTGGTCATCAAAGAATCCATCTCATCATTGATGGCTTCCTTCCATAAGGCTGAATCTGGAGAGGATAAGGCTTCATCAATAGTGGTAGGATCATTTTCAATATTATACACATGGTACTCAGAGCCAAAGTCTTTTACTATTCTTCCTCTTTTACTCCTTCTAGGTTCAATTTTAGGTTCATCTCCTTTTGTGGGTTCTGAGGTAGTTTTATCAAAGGCTTGTTGACTGTTTATAGGTTGAGGGATAACTGTTTGTTCATTTTCAACACCCCCACTATTTTTAGTTTTAAAAGGAAAAGTGTTTTCATGAAAGATGGCATCAAGGGATTCAATCATAACATGGTTGTCAAGATCAAGAAATCTATATGCTTTACTGGTTAAAGCATAGCCCATAAATGCACATCTGGAGGCCTTATTACCAAGTTTTGGTCTTTTAGGATCTGGAAGCCTAACAAAGGCAAGACAACCCCAAACTCTTAGGTAATTCAAGTTTGGCTTATGACCCCTCCAAAATTCATAAGGTGTTTTGAGTGAGTGTTTATGTGGTACTCTGTTCATGACATAATTAGCAGTAAGAGCTGTTTCTCCCCATAAGTTCTTGGGAGCCCCAGCGCTCACCAACATTGAATTAGTCAAATCTATTAGAGTTCTGTTTTTGCGTTCTGCTACTCCATTTGAGGCAGGAGAATATGGAGGTGTAGTCTCATGAACAATTCCCAAGGATTGGATATAAGAATTTAATCCAAGATTGTCATACTCACCTCATCTGTCACTTCTAAACCTCTTGATTTTTCTGCCAAGAAGATTTTGAATCTCATTTATATAAGTGGTTAGTTTTTCAAAGGCTTCACTTTTATTTTTCATAAGATAAACATATGAATACTTTGAAAAATCATCAATAAAGGTTATGAAATACCTTTTTCCACCTCGAGTCAAAATCCCTTCAAATTCACAAATGACAGTGTGAATTAAATCTAACAATTCAGAATTTCTTACCACACTTCTGAAAGGTTTTCTTGTAATTTTGGCCATGCTGCATGATTCACATTTTTCAAATTGATTTTCTAGTTTAGGAATTAATCCTAAACTGCTCATGTTTTTCACATAGTTAGAATTAACATGACATATTCGAGCATGCCAAACATTAATACAAGAAACAATATAAGCAGAAACAACTGAAATTTCATTCATTTCAACATTCAGTTTAAACATGCCTTCACAAGCATAACCTTTCCCAACAAACATGCCCTTTTTCATCAGTATAAACTGATTAGATTCAAAAATCTGTTTGAATCCGGCCTTATTCAAGAGAAAACCAGAAACTAGATTTTTCTAATATTAGGAACATGCCAAACATCTTTCAAGGTCAATTTCTTACCAAAAGTGAAATTCAACTCAATTTCACCATAACCCAGGGCATTAATGGTGTGGGAATCACCAAGCAATACTTTCTTCTCTACTTCAAAGAAAGAATAAGTTTTGAACCAGGTTTTGTCATAGCAGACATGCCTTGAGGCACCAGAGTCTACCCACCATCCTTCAGAAGTATCAACGGCATTGACCTCAAATATCATAGCCGTAAGTGGCTCTTCGGTAACATGAACCTCATTTGAAGTTTCCTGTTTCCGAAAATGACATAGCCTTGCAATATGTCCAGGTTTGCCACAAACATAGCACCCATTCAAATCTTTTATTGTTTGGTGTTTTTTCGGAAGGTGATCCTTGGTTTCTCCTCTGATTAAATTGACCTTTATATGACTTCTTTTTATTAAAATTCTTTTTAACTTTCAATTTTTATTAGAAGTCCTTGGCATGTTATCATTAGAAGTGAGAAGATTTACCTTCGAACTTGTGCCATGGAAGTCTGGCGAATTGTCCTGTTTTCTATGCTCCTCCTCTACTCTCAAGCGCATGATTAAGGACTCGATAGAAAGCTCCTTTTGTTTATGGCGTAAAACCTTCCCAAATTCTTTCCAAGAGTCAGGCAATTTGTCAATAATGGCAGCAACTTCCATTTGTTCATCTACTTTTATGCCTTCACGACGAACATCATGGGCAAGCATTTGGAGATCATGGGCTTGTTCTATCACAGACTTGTTTTCCACCATCTGAAATCTGAAATAGCGGCTACAAGCATACTTTTTGGATCCAGCTTCCTCGGTGTCATATTTTTGTTGCAGCGCTTTCCATATTTTCTTCGCTGAAGAATAACCTTGATCATAATAATCATATAAATTGTCAGAAAGACAGTTAAGTAAGTAATTTTTGCAGTAATTATGGTCTTTCTCCCATTTCTTCACAATTGTCTCGTGCTCAGCTTTCTCCTCATCGGTCATGTCTTGAGTGTCTTTTTTCTTAGGACTCTTTTCCACCAGAATGTAAGCCACATTCAAAAGAGTGAGGTAGAAAAAAGTCTTCTGCTTCCATCTTTTATAGTTAGCACCATTAAAGCGAAATGGGCGGTTGAGGTCACCGGCTTGATTACTCTTGGGCAAGCTTTCAATAGAATTCTCCATTGGTAAATATCGCCTCAAATTGTTGGAGAATGAAGCAATACAGCACCACCGGAAAGGACTGGATGATCACGATCTTGTAGCCAAGGTTCTACAAAAGTAGAAGTAAAAGGGGTGACAGAGATTGAGGCACGGACTAGGTCGCTCTCTTGAGACGATACGCGCCCTCTCGGTAATTAAACCGGTGCAAAGAGGTTTCACTGCACGCCGTCCCACAGGATACAACAAGCCCAGTCACCCACTGTACACCTTTCTAACCTGCACGAGTTAGAAGGTAGAAGCTCTACCAAAACCGACACCTTCTTCACCCAATTAGCGAAAACTCTTAAAAAGATTTAGGAAGGTTTTTCTTTTTCCTTTTTGAAAGTAGCAAATGAGCTTTTTGGAATTTACTCGATATTTTTTCAAATGAAGTAGATATGCTATTTATAGGAAAATGAAGATAGAAAATACTTATATTTAATTAATAATCTAAGTTAATTTAATGAGTTAAAAACTTACAAAGAGATTTTAAACATTAAATTATCTCAGTTATTAAAAACAAATCAATTTAATAAAAACTCATTTTATTAAAATATCACGACAATTTATAACAGCCTCATATAGTAAAAACATTTTTTACTAAATACTAATGGTCAAGTTGTCAAAAATTGCTTGCTGCCATTCTAAAAAGCAAAATATATCAAAATGGATAAACCAACAAACTTAACTAATTCACTTCCAAAAACCATCTCCATTATAATTAACATGGAAGCAACCTGAAATGATAGGATATGTGCCAAACACTAAATTCCATCCCAACCCATCAACAACCGCAATCTATGGGACAGCACACATATCATTAATACTCAATGCTTTCCCATTCTGCATTCTTTGACTTGCTTCCATCAGTACTGTGTATGGATATA
This sequence comes from Corchorus capsularis, assembly GCA_001974805.1. Lineage (NCBI taxonomy): Eukaryota > Viridiplantae > Streptophyta > Magnoliopsida > Malvales > Malvaceae > Corchorus > Corchorus capsularis. Next base: position 13,183 of record AWWV01008335.1, read on the forward strand.
ATTGGAGTTTATTATAGCTTCTCTGTACATATTCAATTAATATACTGTATATTATCTCATCTTAAATTATCATCAATGATCAAACTAAATGAATGGGTTGATTAATTTTGGCCAAAATAGAATTGATGAAAACAAACAATGATCAGAGTTTATGGTTTTTACTTTGTTGATCTCGTTTATTAAAGCTTTTCGATTCTTGCCTTAACCAATAATAATGTTAATTAGATTTAAAATTAAGAGTAAAGTGAGATATTTTTCACCAAAAAGAAAAGGTAGAGTGAGATAAAAATGATAGTAACACAGATAGATAAGGTTCGTTATCAAACAAACCTAAGTATACCTAACAATTAGGTTAGCTAGCTAATTGTGACTCTGACTTGTTTTTCTTCATTGATAGTAATATATATACACTACTTAAATATTTATTATATATTATAAATAATAATAACTAGAATTTCCCGGCCGCGCTTCGCGAGCGGCTGTTTTTTTTTTTTTATATAAATTCTTTTAAGAAAATTTCAGTTAAGAAATGAAATTTTGTTGTGAAATGATAACAAAACAAACAAAGAGAATAGAAAATTGAAGCATGTAAAAGACAGAATAGAGAGACAATAGAATATGGAGAAGAATAAAATATGAAAAATGAGAGAAATTGTTCTTATTCATCCTATTCCATAACAAAGTAAGTGGTATATTTATAGGCATATAAATACATCACCATAAATATAAGAGGATGAACTTAGTACATAGGTATATATGTATGAATGAACCAAGTTATTAATCTTATCCATGCTTTAATTTTAGATTCATGGACATCCACAATATACATGTATATTCATAACAAATTTATAATTATTTGATTAATTTATTTTATATAGGAAAAGGGGGTGAATGTATTTTGATTTTTCCAAACTAAATGAATAAATATATAATAAACAAAACATTAGAAAATTAACTATTGACACTTGTCAAAAAAAACCTAATGCCATGTGGCACTCAATGAAAGTTTTGCTTATAAAATTAATAGTAGGTTTAATTTAATTAGACTAAACAACCACAAAACATCCACACATGTAGATGTCTCGATCGTATTCTCTTTTTATCCGCTGCCATTCATCCTATATAGATAGAGAGTTTTCATTTAACTTGTAGGAAATTAATTATAATTCCAAAAAATAATTATTAGTAGTTGGTTTAATAACATTAGGGATCAATTGAATTCCAAACATTTTTTTTGCATCATTCCAAAAAGTCATTAATGGGAAAGGAGGCGTCCACATGCATTATCATTGTATGCATTAAAGAATATAAGGATTAAGGAGAGGATGCATATGTTGGATATAGGTCCCCTTCCCCTTCCCGGCCTTCCCCTCACCTAATGATAAATCAAAATCAAAACCAAAACCAGAGATAATTGTTTTAGTAGATGTTGACGCATAGAATTTTCTTGGTCTCAAATTGTGGGTTGTGGCTGCCTAAATATTCCATTTAATAATTGTTCTATAATTTGTGTAATACTAATTAATAATAATCTTATCTCAAGTTTCAAGTTGCAATTGCACTATATATCATCTTATCTCTTTGGTTGAATCTCTTGGCCACAAATTAAAAACAAAGGAATATGAGATAGACTCATAGACATAGACGGGAAAGCTCAACCAATGCCAAGAGAAAACAAGAAACAAGGAAAACTACTTATGTTAGAAGCGTCTGCATGAATTGGAAAGTTAGCCAAACGCATCACCCACTGATGCCGAAGGTGATGGACTGATGGCGAAGGTCAAGGTGGGTCACCAGCCTTTTGAAACATATACTACTAATTTAATTATTAATTTTTATTATAACAAAAAAATAATAATGGAAAGTAAATACTATAATCACCGTCAATCACGTGTGGAGCAATGTTGTGAAGTAAACAAGCAGTCCAGAAGAATTCCAGATCCCATCCTCTCCAACGTATCATCATCTGCCACGTCCTCAAACTAACGAACGGTGTCTATTATAACTCTATTCCAATCATTCCCTTTAATTCAACAATCAACCCAACCCACTTACTTTCAACTTTCAACTCCCGACACACTTTTAACAAACATCCTCCTTTTTTTCTTTTCTTTCTTCCAATCAAAATTCCCCACTTTCCCATGGCCGGCAGATGCATAGATGCTACACTCCATCCCACCAAACCCTAATTTAATTAAAACTAGTAAAATCATACTACTACTAGCATTCAATAGTAATCAATACAACAAGATCGTAACTAATAACATCAATAGATTATAGAATAGACTTCGACTTGGCTTCGCTTTTCGCCTTAATTTGTGTACCACTAAATTAAATACTTTTTGATCTCTAATAAAAAGTTAGCTCCTCAAATCTTAATGCACACACAAAACACCATATTCCCAAAGCTAGAAGTCTGGTATGTTGGACATTTGACCTACTGGTAAAGTGATGGATTCTTAGTTTCAGTAACTATTGGTTTGGCAAACTCAAGTATTACCAAAAAAGAAAAAGCCTAGTATGCTTAAGCCCATTAGCCAAACGATAAGATTAGATTCAGATTGGCATTGGGAGGAGGAGAACCATATATCCATACCATGTCATGTTGATGTTTAATGTTATGGCCTATGGGCTGGATTCACCCCGGCCGCTAAGTCGCTAACCTATACTTTCATTTTAGTTTTCTTCCTTTTTTTTTTTTTTGGTTCAGAACCATTTTGGTAATTTGGAAACTTACCAAAACCCTACTTTGCATATACGGTTAAAAAGGGAAGCAAAACAGAACAGATTAATTTATGGTGTTTTTTCACTTTTAAGAGAATCAGTGTCGGCTCTCGGGTTCTGTTCTCAAACTCAAACAACTAGAAAGTCCTTTATGCTATTGCTGGCCTCCAACACCATATATAGTACTACTAAACAAAAAGAAATCACTTACACTTTTCACTTTTCACATTATTTGTCTTCTTCCCTTCCTCCCTCCTATTCACATATATCAATTGTTCTCTACATTTTTGTTGTATTGGAATTCAGACTCTCCTTTGTGTTTGTGCGTCATTCACTGCAACTCATATCGATGCTGTAATGCCGTGAGAAATAGGATTGATTGAGGACTCAAAATCGGCATCATATTCTCTCCAAACCGGTCCCATCTTCAGCTTCAGGTCGCTTTTATGCAAAACTACTCTTCTTCTCTTTTGCTTACAATTGCAGCTAACTTTCTTTCATGCCCACTCCTTATTGTTGCAGTTGATTTTCATTGAATGATTCTGATGCTCGCTCTCCTTCATTCCCATTTTTTATATCTATTTTCCTACCGCTACTGTTGGGTCTTTTAATAATTCTGTCAGAATATCATTATATCAATCATCTTCTAGTATGCGCTTTTTTTTTCTTTTTCTTTTTACGTTTTTACCATTTAGTTTTCTTGGAGATAATAGATTACTATACTTACCTACCTGCTTCTATTTTTTCATTGGTAGTATTATATAAAAATATATTCTTTTGTGGAAACCAGAAAGTGAAGATTCATATTTTACTCTTCGTTCGGTATGAATATGATATTGGTTGGTGTGCTCTGTTTTCTGTTGGCAGAGCTTTATTTATTTGCGTAATTAATTTAGCAATGCTGCCATATTAAGTGTTTAAAGTTCACAATTCACAGAATGGTGGATACAAGATCCTGTCATTGGTTAAATCTTCTCCTTTTGGGATTGCTATTGTTCAAAGCACAAGCAGTTTACGTCCCAATTACCTATGTTCGAAGCGCAGTAGCAAGAGGAGCCGGTTTGTTTTCTTCTTCTTCTACTACTTTTTTGTTTCCTTTTTCTTTTCCAAAATAAAAAAGAAGTAAATATGTTTAAATTCTGGTTAAACTGTAGTTTGTTTGGATGGAAGCCCGCCAGCTTACCATTGGGATAGGGGATTCGGAACTGGAATTAACAGTTGGTTAATTCAGCTTGAGGTTTGTCTTTCGATTGATTTTGGGATGCTTTGACTCTAAACATTTAACATGGCATATTATACTTTTAAATTGATCTCTTTCAGTAAATTGCTCTGTTTTTTGTTTGAATTGTTAGGGAGGAGGATGGTGCAATAATGTCACAAGTTGCTTGGTTCGTAAAAACACCCATTTAGGGTCCTCTAACAGAATGGTGAAGCAAATTCCTTTCTCTGGAATTTTGAACAACAAAAAACTATTCAATCCAGGCACAAACTCAAATCAGACTTAATTGTTGATAATTTCAATCATAATTTATTTGGTTTGCCACCACTAGTTTAACAAATTTCATTTTGAATTTGCAGACTTCTATAATTGGAATAGAGTCAAAGTCAGGTATTGTGATGGATCATCATTCACAGGCGACGTGGCCTCAGTCAATCCTGTAAGTTTTTTTGTTAATCTTTGGCTGGATGGACTTGGAAATGAGATTTCTGTTTCATTATCTTAAATGATGAGTTAGCAAATTCATGGATCAGGTGACTAATCTTCACTTCAGAGGTGCAAGGGTCTGGCTTGCAGTCATGGAGGATCTGTTGGCAAAAGGAATGAGAAATGCTGAAAATGTATAAGATTTTTCCTTAATTAATCATCTGCCTCTGCCAACTATCCTTATACTGATTCTGTGTTAACTTGTGTGTGTTTGTTGAAATGTCTGTGTGTAGGCTGTCATGTCGGGATGTTCCGCGGGTGGATTGGCGTCCATTTTGCATTGTGATAGCTTCCGAGCCCTCCTACCTATGGGTACTAAAGTAAAATGTATTTCAGATGCTGGTTATTTTATCAATGCGTAAGCTCGTTTATACTTATAGGACCTTCTGCCCAGAACCTTGTATTCATGTTCAAGTCTACTGGTGGTTTGACATTATTTCTTTTGCTCAACATTATAATTATATGAAGGTTTCTTTTACAGGAAGGATGTCTCTGGAGGCCATTATATCGAAACCTTCTTTGACCAATTAGTTGCAACACATGTACTCCTTTCCTTCACTGTATCTCAGCTGAATTTCTTTCTTTCTTTCTTTTCTTTTTCTTTTATGTTTATGTTTTTAAGTTTTAAGTTCTGAAATATCCCATTTTTAGGGACATCTAACTTTTTTTACTTTTGTTTTCCGAAGGGGTCGGCAAAGAATTTGCTTCCATCCTGCATTTCAAGAATAAGACCTGGTCTGGTGAGTGTTGGTATTCTGTTCTGTTACTAGTTTCACTCTTTGCCCATTTAAAGTACCTCCATCTTACCAATATTCAATCTTCATCTTCCAGTGTTTTTTCCCACAATACATGGCACAGCAAATACAGACTCCTCTTTTTATCATTAATGCAGCATATGATTCGTGGCAGGTTAGCTCATCATACTCCCATTCTATCTTAATGAATATTGCAGCTTTCTTTGCTCATCTAATTACATTTGTTATCAGCTATAAAACTTTGCAAACCATAAAAATCCTCATGGTATATTTGAAAAGATAGATATAAAGTTATGTTTCATCTTCATGTATACCATTAAATACAGACCCAATCCTCTGCCTCTGGACAAGCCTAAAAGTCTGTCATATCAAAATGAAAGGAAGGTTTTTCTGTGTATAGTATTCAGATGTATCAGATAAAATCTCAGCTACCGTGTTAATATAGTATTCAGATGTATCAGATAAAATCTACTGCAATTTCTCTATTTTTTAAAAAAAATTTGGTTTATTTTCAATTTATCTAATGATCCTTTGATTGTTTCTTTCCATTCAGATACGAAATGTTTTGGCACCTGTCATTGCTGATCCACATGGCTTCTGGGAGAGCTGCAAGCTTGATATAAAGAACTGCTTGCCCAGACAAATCAAAACCATGCAAGGTGACTGAACAAATACAATCCTCCTATAGACTCTTAATTGAGCACCCTTCAAATTACTTTTGGTTTTATAATTAGAATCCACCAAATATTGTAGTGTACGTATTTTAGAAAACTTGGCTAAGGGCTTCTATTATATTTCAGACTTCAGGTTGCAATTCTTGGCTGCACTGCTTCGAATAGGCAAGTCTTCATCAAGAGGAATGTTTATAGACTCTTGCTATGCCCATTGCCAAACTGAGATGCAAGAGTTATGGCATATGTCAGACTCGCCATTGTTGAATAAAACAGTAAGCCAAGTCCTTAATAATTAATTATACTAATCTGAATTCCTTACCTTTTTGGATTTTGAGTTTGTGATAAATAAATGTATATATATTGTGCAGACAATTGCCAAGGCAGTGGGAGATTGGTTTTATGACCGGAATCCGTTCCAGAGGATAGATTGCGCTTATCCTTGCAACCCAACTTGCCACAACCGTGTTTATGATCCACAGCCACATCACTACCCCGACTTATGACTTATGAGTCATGACATCATCTTCTCTTCTCACTTCTCAGCCATCCGCCAGTCTTTTCATCTATATATACTACACATAGCCTAGCCATACATGATACATACATATATATATATACATAGTATTCATCATTAGTAATTAAATTGTTTAGCTTGAATATTGTAACGATATTCATGCATTGGTCAAGTCATCAAAAATAAGCAAAGCACCCCCACTGCACTAAGCTCGTGTGCTGGGTCTGGGTGGCTCCATTTTTTGTTGTGTACTCAGGATTAATATTCTTTAATATATATATAATAAAGCTGTCTATAAGCTATTCTTTTTAATGTAAATTTGATGCTGATGCTGGTGATGAGCAATACTTTTAATTGCATTTTTCTTAGCTTTGCTCATTTTTTATTCTATGGAGAGATGGAATATATCCCGGGTTCCAATCTTACATCTGTGATTCTTCCCTATTCACCCGCAAGACGTCAGTCCTCCAATATAAACAAAACAAATCAGAAATAAGAAAGGATGGTAGTATTATTTCACACTACTTGAAAGTTGAAAGTAGTTAATGGCATTTTCTGTTTCTGAGCAATGACAGAGACGAAGGAAGGGAGCACAGCCCTTTAGGCTTTAGCTTATGGGCCCATTTCTTAAAGATTTCAGAGTTGATTCTTGTAAATGAGAGAAAAACGACATGGATAGAAGTTGCCCAATTTCGTGTGACACCACTAACGTTTCCTATAAGTATATAAAAGGTGTTTTCACTTCACTATCATCATGATTTGACTAAAAAGTTTGTAAGTTATAGCTAATAATTAATTATCGATGCACCGGAGCTGCTAGCTCAACTGGTAGGTGTATCGTACCTGAACCGTAAGGTCCTGAGTTCAAGTCTCACGGAATGTCACGGTCCTAGATTCAAGTCTCACGGAATGTGAGTTTAGTGTGTAATTTATATATTTGTGTATTTGGTAGGTAGATGATTTATTTATGATAGTTTCTTAATTTAAGTTGATTTCTCATTTAAATGTTTGGACATATAAAAATTTGTTATGATTGTAATAAAATTTCACGTGTACTTTCTAAAAAAAATTGATTGCAATGGATTTCACATATACTTTCTAAAACAAAGAGAAATTAATTCATGGATTGCCTTTGCCTCAGCTTGAGCTTGGTAATATAGTAGAGTAGAAGTAGACAACACAAGTAGTAATAGTAAAGGTAAAAGGCAAAAGGAACGTAAAGGCAAATTGGGAAATATACTATCAAAATATGGAATGGAATAGAGGAATAGTAAACATGTGGATTTGGAGTCGGAAACTTGAATGAGCGCACCGACACGACACATAAAAGTAAAGTTGGGTTTAAAACTAAAAAACTGTGGACTTAACTAAAGAAATGTCAAAGTGCTTAGTTGGCACGCGTTAGCAGACAGGAGTCGGGACAGTGAGAGAGAAAGAGAAGAGCATCGTCATTAAACATTGATTGAATTTGAGGCCTATAAAAGGAATCGACTTCAGCGGTCTCTCACACTCAAGTCTCAAACTCATATCCCTCGGAAACAAAACAATCAGGACTCAACTGCCTACTGCATTAGGAGTTTCAACAAAGTGTTTGTCTACCTCTCAACTCTCAAAGGGTAAGCTTTCTACTTTCTTCTTTGCTGCAAAATGCTAGCTACCCGACTTTAATCTTTGTTAGCGAGATATACAATTGCTGTTTTTTCTTTTTTTTTTTCTTTCAAAAAAAAAAAAAAAAGAAACAATATCGCATCACGGGTTCTGTTTTGATATTATGGGTGGTGAGGTTTCAAGTTTCAACTTTCTCAGAGAGAGAGAGAGAGAGAGAGAGAAGTAAGTAGTAATAAAGGGCTAACAAAAGGACAATGGTGTTGTTGGGGAGGATCGGTTTTTGGCTCTTAGATTTGGGTGAAATCTTGATGATGAATTTTAATTAGATGGAATTATTAGTCAATGTAGATTCGAGATTTGAGGACCGGCGGCGGGGTGCGCCGTGGTGGCCAGCCTGCTGGCTGCTGCTCTGATTGGATTTTAGAGCAAAGGAACTTGTACTTATCTTCCGACACATGGTAAATAGCTAGATAGTACTCCATGTTGGAGAAGACGGAGATTGCGTAATATTTTATACTTTGAACTTTGTCCTAAATCCTACCTAGCATCTTTACTTACTTGTACTAATTTCTTAATGGAGTACTTATTTTTTTATTCTTAAACATGTGCTTTCTTTTACCCATGCCATGCTGCCTGCCCTATCCCCTTCTCTCTTTTTTTTTTAGTAATTTTTTATTCGTATACTAGAAAACTTGAGGCTGGTGGAGCAGATCTTTGCTCTTGTTTTCTCTCTCTCGCCCATTCGGTGTTGTTTGATTCCCTACCTACAAATTACAATTTACAACATTGATTCCACCGCATTTTTTTTTTACTACAGTACATATATATATATATAATCTAAAATAATCTAATACCATTATAATTACTTAAAATCTTTTTTAAGGAAATTTAAAGGTATTTTAATTCTCTTAGATGGAGTATATTATTAGATTATTAGTAGTAGATTATACGTATTCATTTCTACTTCAGTTTCCCATTTGGTAGACGATCTGTAAATTCCGAAAAATCCGCAGGTGAAAGTCCAATGGGTCTGTAAATCCCAAAAATGGGTCGACTATATGCCCTGACCTTGAAGATGGGGTAGTCACTCTGCTCCTAAATTTTCTTGTACCAAAAAAAAAAAGATTATACGTATTCATGTGTTCACAATATATGTATTCATATTGTTATGACTCGCCTTTAACTTTGTTAATATGGGTAATCCATTTTTGAATTTTGACTTTTCTTTTTTCCTTGTTTATGTCTATCACTTATAATCCGTTTTCCGTCTAATTTTATGTTTGGTCGCGCTCGCAGTATTAATTGCTAATATTAGCTTTGATTAGTTGTTTTGGTCATTACCTTTACCTTTTGTACATACTAAATAAATAAATATAATTGACAACAATTTTGTCTACACATGCTAGCATAGTAGTATTTTGTTTTTACATCTTTGTCTTCTTTTTAGATAAGGTACTTGCTATTCATAATTATAATTATGTGGCCTACTTTATTTAATTTATGGGTAATCGGGTAGTTAATCATCACGATCGAAAAACTTTGAATCTTATTGATAACCATTATGGAGCGAGTCTTGTTCAGCTTTCTATTCTTTGTTCCCTATAGGAGATGACATGAGAAGATGGTTTCAAAGTGCAAGCATGTCAATAAATAGTGGGTGGTTAATGTTATTGTTTAGAAAATGAAAATTCAGTACTAGTAATATTGAATGCGTGTATATATATGTACTGTGTCTCCACATTAATCATCTATAGTGGTATAGTAATTTGAACCAAATTTTAGAATTATGGTCATCTGCAATTGTGCTGACTTAGTTGTGGTGCAGGTGCAGCAGAAATGATAGGTGCAAGGTTAATACACCAACAATGGTTAAGTATTGTGATTTGCGGGCTGATATTACTCAAAGCAGATGCCGGCAGTGTTGGAATCACTTATCTGCAGAATGCTGTAGCAAAAGGAGCTGGTAAGACATGCTTGTCTTGTCCCTAATTTATCTGTTTTATCTTTTATGAGCTAAGCTTCGAATGTATTTTCATTACACTGATTGTGTCTTTTTTGCAGTTTGTTTGGACGGAAGCCCACCAGCTTACCATTTTGACAAGGGCTTTGGCGCTGGGGTTGATAATTGGTTGGTTCACATGGAGGTTAGTACAAATTAGGCTTTTTAATTTTTTGAAACCAAAGACTTAGGTTTAGTTGCAGTCAAATAAAATAAAATAAAATTCACCTGGCAGGGTGGAGGATGGTGCGAAGATGTCGCGAAATGTGTTTCTCGTAGGAATACTGATTTAGGCTCATCAAAGCAAATGGTGAAGCAATTTGGTTTCTCCGGACTTTTGAGCAGCCAGCAAAAATCTAATCCAGGTACCTCTAGCTATAGGCTTATTACAAATTTTCCCTCTACTTCACTTGCACCAATAATTATATATCAGATATTGCTTTAATCTATAATATATATGGTATTTATTTTACTTTAACGTGTAGACTTCTACAATTGGAATCGAATTAAGGTTAGGTACTGTGATGGATCATCATTCACAGGTGATGTCGAGGCAGTTGATCCTGTAAGTAATATCAATTATAGCTATATATAGTATATATACATTGAAAAGTTATATTACCTAACGTTTTTAACTGTGTTTTAACTGATGATGATGCAAACAGGCTAATAATCTCTTCTTCAGAGGAAATAGAATTTGGGAAGTAATCATTGAAGATCTATTAGCAAAAGGAATGAGAAATGCTAAAAACGTAAGGAAATAGAATTTGATGTGCTTCATTATTTAACCCTTCTGCTATTTTACTGATAATTAACTTGTTGGAGTTTCTTATATTATATATATAGGCTATTCTCTCTGGCTGTTCTGCTGGTGGTTTGGCCTCCATATTGCACTGTGACAGATTTCGATCTCTCCTTCCGGCAACAACTAAAGTCAAATGCATTTCAGATGCTGGCTTCTTCATGCATGCGTAAGTTTACAATACATCAAGGATGCTTGCTTTTTCTATATCTAAATAAGTAGAAAAATATCTTAAATATATATGGTTGCTTTTTCTATAATTTAATGTTGTAAAGAAATCTTTTTTTCTGGCAGAAATGATGTTTCTGGAGGGAAGCACATTGAGGAATTCTATGGCAAAGTAGCTAGATTACATGTAAACCTCTGTTCTTTCTCCCCCATTTTTTTTTTTGGTTGAACTGTATTGAAGATTTTATGATTGTGATGAGCTGCTAAAAATTTAGAAATCAAACAAGAAGACTCAATGGACATATCTTATTACCTGCAGTCTCATAAATTGTAGTCATGTCTTGCAGGGATCTGTCAAGAATTTACCAGCATCTTGCACTTCAAGAATGAAAATGAAACCAGAATTGGTATACTAGCATCTTGTTCATCATAACAAATGATAATGGTATCTTTCCTCTTTTGCATTTTCTCTTCATTCTCACAATTATTCTTTGCCAAAAAAAAATGCAGTGTTTCTTCCCACAGTACGTGGTGCAGACTATGCAAACGCCAATCTTTTTCATAAATGCAGCTTATGATTCCTGGCAGGTCAGTGAACATAGTTTATGTTTTTACGGACGTAGCATAATTTGTGATGCAGTTTTGTGGAAGTAATTATAACTAATAAGCATATTAACAACATCTATGATCCTCATAATACTAACCGTACGCATTCATGATCAGATTAAGAACGTTTTGGCTCCCACTGCTGTTGATTCTGGGAAGGCGTGGAAAAGCTGCAAGCTTGATCTGACGAAGTGTACACCCGCGCAGCTAAAAATCATACAAGGTAACCGCTAAACCTAAGACAAATGCTTCAAGTAGCAGTATAATTAACCTTATTACTTATATAAAGTTGGTAAAGTTGATCAATAATGTGATATTGTTGATACACAGATTTCAGGACACAAATGTTAAGTGCATTGAGTGGAGGTGTAAACTCTTCATCCAGAGGATTGTTTATAGACTCCTGCTACGCGCACTGTCAAGCAGGAAAGCAGATAACATGGTCAAGTGATAGTTCACCAGCAGTGGGTAACACGGTACGCTAAGAGATTTCTAATTCATATATACTTTTTTTTTTCAAGAAGAAATTTTCATTTCTTATATATAGTAGTAATTGTGAATATATGTCTATGTGGTGCAGAAAATTGCAAAGGCTGTTGGAGACTGGTATTATGAGAGGAGTCCTGTCCAAAAGATAGATTGCCCTTACCCCTGCAACCCAAGTTGCCCAAAAGTTGATGATTCAGACTGAGTCTCAACTCCCAGACATATAGAAACACTAAATTTTGTGTTATGCGACTCCCTTTAATTTGTAGTAAATAAAAATGAATGCATTTCTGATTTCTTTTAGAAATAAGTTGTTTGGACGGACTAGAAGATTACTTCACTCTGTAACTAGTACTGTAGTATTTTACTATACTACATTATTTATTATATTCATGTAATGTAACTACACAACCACAGTGAAGAAATAATAAATTGAACAAGGGTTGGGTTCGCAGTTTTACTATTATCAATCAACCATTTGTCTTGTTCACAATTTGCATTTCACAAATGTTTCTTAAGATTACATTGTTGTGTCTATTTTTATGTTAAGTTGAAATAACAAGACCAATATGTAAAGTATTTGCATTTGGTAATAGCCAATATGGGCAAGTTTTACTGTTTGACTTATATAATCTTACCTTCTTTTTTTTAGATCAAACTGGAAAATTTATTAATCATCGTTAAGGAGAAGGATTACAAATATATGAGGACAAATAACGCTCCCACACTCGTTGCTCACCTACCCTACACTCCGATTTAGCAATATTATGAGCTAAAATATTAGTCTCCCTATTGACATAAGAAAAAGAAATTGAATAAAAAACTGACATAAGAGCTAAAATATCATGAATCAAGAAAGCACTTAACCATAATGAATCTTTGCCCTTAGCAATCTCTTCAATAGCTTGTTTACTATCAGACTCCACAAGCAAGTTTGTGTATCCATGCTCCCACACTGTTTCGAGGCCGAAAATTATTGCCATGCATTCCGCTTGCAAAACTCCTCCTACTTCCCCAACACTGCTAACTCCTCCAAGTATCACATCACCATCGGCATTTCGAAGTACCATACCCAAAGAAGTTAACCCCGATTGATGATTAAAAGCAGCGTCGTAATTTAGCTTCAAAAGCCCTGGATTCGGTGGCTGCCATTGCTTCACCACAGTCCGACAGATAAGCACCCTTTCGCCATTAATGGCCTGCATTCCATCCTCATATTCCTTAACCACAACATCTATTTTTCGACATAGTTGACTACTCATGGCACATCGTCCCTCATGTAGACAAGAGTTACGATTAAACCACAACAACCATAGAGTGACCAGCACCTTCTCCAAACATCCCTTTTGTTTAGCCGCAACGAATAAATTGAGACAAAAGTCATGAGCATCTGCATTGTTGATCATAAAATCACCCATCCAGCTAGCAACCTCATTCCAAACTGACTTTGCAAAATGACAATTGAAGAAAGTATGGATCAATGTCTCCTCTAAAGCTCCACATATACAGCACTCATCAATGATATCCATATGTCGCAATCGCAGAATATTCCTTGATGGAACGAAACCATTAGTGAAACGCCAAATGAAATATTTTACCTTTGGAAGAACTTTGGCCGTCCAAATCATCCTCCAGATGGGGTTTCGAAGCTCGGAATCAGGAACCTCTCGGTCGAGGAAAATCCTAGCAACATGATATGCCGACCTAACGGTGAAGACACCTAACTTTGAAGCCAACCAAATCAGTTTATCCTCCATTCGCTGTATACTAAGTCCAATTTCTAAAATCGCCTCCACCTCCTTTGGCCAAAAAAGGGATCGAAGCAAATCTTCCCTCCAACGCCGTTCCTCATTATCAATAAGCTCAGACACCATTCCAAACTCTAAAATACCTGATGCCATTGCACTCGGTTTACCCTCCGGTAGAGTTGGAAGCCAAGTATCCTCCATGATTCTAACCGAAGCGCCATCTCCAATGCGCCATTTAGATCCCAAATGCAAGACTGACCGCCCTTCTAAAATGCTCCTCCAAACATACGATGGGTTGGAACCAACAGTAGCATTCATGAATTAAGTTGATAGAAAATACCTCGCCTTAAAAACTTTGTAGCAAAGAGTAGATGTATTATGAATAAACCTCCACCCTTGTTTAGCAAGAAAAGCTAAATTAAAGGCTTCAAAATCTCTAAAACCCAGTCCCCCATCCAACTTTGAAGTGCACAATCCTTCCCATTTAACCCAGTGAATGCCTTTACCCTCTCTCCCATGACTCCACCAAAACCGTGCAAGGAGCATATTAAGATCTTTAATAAAATTCTTGGGGAATTTGAAACAACTCAAAGCATATACCGGAATAGCTTGGGCTACTGCTTGGACAAGAACCCCTTTCCCTACTGCAGAAAGTAGTTTACTTTGCCAATGATGGATGCGGTTCCAAATGCGATCCTTAATATGCTAAAAGTGAAGTTTCTTTTCTCTCCCCACTAGAATAGGCAAACCCAGATATTTATCACCCGCCAACATCTTTTGAACTCCTAGCTTTTGCTTGATTGCTTCATGATTAGTCATCAAAGTGTCATTGCTGAAATAAATAGCGGACTTCTCTATATTAATTGATTGCCCCGAGGCCTGCTCATATTGGTGTAATAAATTCAAAATGGTCTCAGCCTCTTCAACAGTAGCTCTAGCAAACAAAAGACTATCATCAGCAAAAAGAAGATGTGTAACCCTTGGTGCAGCATGACACACTGAAACACCTTGAATAAGACCAGTTTCATCGGCATTATTCAATAAAGCAGGGAGCCCCTCAACGCAAAGCAAGAAAAGGTATGGAGATATAGGGTCGCCTTGTCGGATGCCACGAGATGGAGCAATGTTACCACATTGCTCTCCATTAACCACTACCGAATAAGATATCGTACGCACACAAGTCATGATAAGTGCCAACGACTAGGAAACCCCATCGTTTTCATAACCAGCTTAAGATAATCCCACTCCACTCTATCATAGGCCTTACTCATATCAAGTTTCAAAGCTATACAACCCTGCTTACCACATCTTTTACTTTTCAATTTGTGAACCGTTTCATAAGCAACTAAAGCATCGTCAAAAATAAACCTCCCTGGAACAAATGCGCTTGGGTTTTCACTAATAATATCAGGCAATATCTGCTTTAGTCTATTCGTTATAACCTTCGATACAATCTTGTAAAGAACGTTGCAAAGGCTAATGGGTCGAAAATCCCCTAGCAGTGTAGGTTTCTTCACTTTTGGAATTAAAACAATGTTTGTAACATTTAATTCAGACCACCAATCCCCACCATTTAAAAAACCCAAAACTGTCGATGTCACTTCCCCTCCTATCACATCCCAATACTTATGATAGAACATAGCTGTCATACCATCCGGGCCCGGTGCTTTTGTTGCATTCATTTGGTCAATAGCATTTTTAACTTTGGATGCTGTCCATGGCTCATTGATCAAGTTCAAATGAATTGATGATAGTCTTGTCTTTATATGATCACAAAAACCTTCAGGAACATTCTGATGAGATGAAGTAAAAAGTTTATCAAAATGATTGACAAAAACAGTTTCTACCTCATTCGAATCAGCTCTCCACCCTCCATTCTCGTCCATGATCTTCGAGATACAATTTTCTTGCCTTCTCCTCGATGCAAAGTTATGGAAAAAAGAGGTGTTTCGATCTCCCTCTCTAAGCCAAATCGACTTTGCTCGTTGCCGCCAATAAATTTCTTGACATTTTTCCAACTCCCTTATCTCCATTAAAAGCTCATTTAAAAGAACAGTCTTATTTCCTGCTATTGTCGAATTATAACAGTCGGCTATTTGGTGTCTGACTTTCTCAATTTTCAAGCCCAGTGATCCATATACAAATTTATTCCATTGTTCAAAATCAAGAGAGCAATGTTTGATCTTATGCATTATTTCTTTAAGAGACAAAGCTCCACTTAACCCCCACGAATCAACCACCACCTTGCGGAATCCCTCATGCCTCACCCAAAAATTATCAAACTTTTTACAAGGCATTCTATATGTTGTTTGAACAGGTTGATCTGCTATGTGAAGGAATATAGGGAGATGATCTGAAAAACTTGAAAATTCATGCCTCTCATAAGAAAAACCGAATCTATTTCTCCAACTTTTCGTGACCAGAAATCTGTCCAATCTTTCAAATACAGTTGTTTCCCCTCGCCCACGCCTCCAAGTTAAGTCAGGACCCCTAACTGGAATGTGTTCTAAATCACAATCTTGAATCACATCTCGAAAAGCTTGCATTTGTGCTTCTGATCGTATTGCACCACCCACCTTTTCTGTACCATCTACAATTTCATTAAAATCCCCTCCTATAACCCATGGCAAGGAACTTTTTTCTTTCAATGATCGAATAAGCTGCCAAGATTCTCTTTGACGATCAGTTACTGGATTTCCATAAAAACCAGTAAATCTCCACGGCCTAGAACCATCTCCATCAATAATCTCTACATCGATATAGGAATTAGAATAACTCAAAACATTAACATTCCAACCATCTCGCCATAATAGCGCAAGACCTCCACTTCTACCCACAGAATCCACACTGAAACAATTTTGGTATCCACATCGTGAACGAAGCCAATCCATCTCATTAGATTTCCTCCTCATCTCACTAAAAAATACCAAATGGGGGCGGTGTTTGTTCAACACCTTTAGTACATTCGGAATTGCCCGGCGAGCCCCCAACCCCTGGCAATTCCATGCCAAGATACTCATGGTTCATGGCGGGGTTGGTTAGTAACACCAACTTCCGTCGTTTGAGGATTGAAATCGGAAATACTGTCAGATTCGAGCACACCATCATCTCTACTCTTCTTCCTTCCACCATCTCCCATTCCTTTCAAACCTGTTCTTTTTTTTGCCCAAAATCATCTTTGGCTGAACTGTTTTATTCGACACAATGTTACTCCTTGCAGCCCTCTTCCATTTTCTGCCACTTTGGCTTTCACCACCACTATTATTCGATGTGTTCTTAGCTTTAAAAACAAAAGATTGTCCTTGAGCTAAGGATTGTTCCCCTTCAATATTTTGCTTGGAATCTAAAATACCTGGTTGCTCCCTTCCAATATTTGTTTCCATTATTTCCTCCTCCTTTTGCTCCTTGCTCCCTACCTCCTTGTGCTCCGTATTCCCTTCTATCAAACCCATATTATCAACCTGGAAATCAACAATTTTCTCCTCTCAATATTAGCTTTCATGGACATAATATTCTGTCTAAATTTTGTCAATTCCCCTCTTTCTCCTGCTTTACCAACTCGCTGCACCACTTGCTGGCTACTCCCTATCTGGTTATGGTCATTATGTCGTCCTGTTTTAGTTTCACTAATACCCGGACCATCAAATTTTAAGGCATTTGATCTTGATACTTCCGCTCTTAACCATGGACCATATTCTCTCTTTAGTTTTCCAATGTCCCTCCGCATTATAACACCCTTATCACACTCATTTTCTGTATGATTCAACCGGCCACATACATAACAGAAATCCAGTAATCTCTCATATCGAAAACTCGCCAACATCTTCCCTCCATCAGGTGCCGTCAACATCATCCCTCTCCTCAGTGGTTTGGTAATATTTAAACTGGCTCGAATTCGCAAGAATTTCCCCCAAGCCACCTTCTCCCCACAGGTATCGATCTCCACGACTTCTCCAAAGGTATCTCCAATGGCTTTGCCAATACTCTCGGTCATGAATCCCAGGGGAAGATCATGTACTTGAATCCAAAAATTACACCACTCCAATTTTATATCCTCAACGCTAATAAAAGCATCATAATTTTTCAGCACCAATAAAGCTTTATTAAAGTTCCAAGGACCTTGTTGAAACACCCTATCCTTCTCCACCTCAATTTCGAATTGAAAGATATACATCTTTTCTCCAATCTCTCTAATTTGCAGACCCCCAGATAATTTCCAAACCATATGCAAAACGTTCCTCATAACCTCAATATTCACCACCCTCCGGGATAACAGCTTCCCAATTAAGCAGAATTTGCCTTCAGCTAGTGATTCTGCCACCATCTCCAAGCCTTTGTTTGGTTCGAGGGGGGGTGGGGGGTGGGTGGGGGAGTAGGGAGGGGGAGGAGGATGGAGGATGGAGGAGTTTTAAAAGATATTATGTTTGGTTCATTGGAGGGGTAAGGAGGAGTAAGGAGGGGTGTTATTATGTTTTGTGTTTGGTTGGGAGAAGGGGTTAGAAGGAGTTTTTGGTTTATTTTACCAATTTACCCTTATTTATAGGAAGTAAGAAATGATGTAGTTTTTTTTTATACATTTGATTATTTCTCATGAAAAATAAATAATTGGTGTATAATAATTATATTGAGCATATTATTATTTTTATTACTATAATTTGGCCAAAAAATAAATAAATAAATGAATGTGTTTTACAAAATATATTATTTTGATACATGGGATGTATTATATTTAAAAATAAACTTCAAATATAACATAATAATTTATAACTGAAATATAAATATGATAAGTGCACTAATTTACATTATTTAGAGTATATTTAGATTATGTTTTGAGTATTTATATTGCACTTTCCATTGCTTTTTAAGATAAATTCTCACATTTTGTGTTTTTGAACTTGAAGATTAATTTGGAGTGATTTTAGGGAGAATTAAAGAAATAAACGTTTGATCTATTGATTTCTATAACTAATCCAAATGAAGAATCAAAAAACAAATGGGAAAAATCCATGGCAGAGAAGGAAGAAGAAGTTAAATCATACCTAAATTGAGAAATCAATGTAATGGGCAATCTTGAAAGGATTTCCGATTTGATTTTTTGAGGAATAAAGGGAATTTCAGCTCCTTCTCCTAGCTATTGTTGCTCATCACGTTGGGAGAAAGTTTGTGCAGACAAAGCAGCGGTTGAAACGTTGATGATAATGAAGTAGAGATAGGGTTTTATTGAATAAGGTTATTTTCGGATTTACATTAAAAATATGAGGATAATTTTGACAACAAATATTCAGCCAAAACTCCACCCCTCCAAAATACCCAAATTCGGAGGGGTGCAATATAAGGGGTTTGGAGGAGTTTTAATGGCTCCTCCAAACCCCTTCAAAAAGCCCATTCCTCCAACCAAACAAGGGTCTATCCCTCCAAAACCCTCCACACCCCTCCAAAACCTTCCAACCAAACAAGGGCCAAATTCTCCTCCTCGGTGAGATTGAAATTGTCCCATAACGCAGATAATCCCTCCGCTATATTGAAATCAAATTCAGCAACGTGATAATACACCTCGGAGAAAACCAAGTACAAGACTTAATTAAGAAAGAAAAATTGATCAAAATCACCAGGATCACGATCAACAATCTTAAAAAACCAAAGAAACCAAGAAAACTCGTACGACGACAAGACTTAAACACTTCAAAGGGAAACCCTAGGAGAGACATCTATATATACTTGAAGAAACATTCTTATATATAATATTATTAAAATCCCATAATATTAATATTGGTTGTCAAATTTATGAGTTGATGTTGTGTTTCTTTAGACCATATTCACAGCTCCCCTTATATAATCTTACTTAGTTAAGAGTAAACACACCCGGTACCCAAAAATTCAAATTTTCTTTTAAAAAAATTAAAATATAAAAGGGAAAATTTTTATATATAATGTGATTTTTTTGGCATCAATATATAATGTGATTTGGAGAGAGAGAGAAAGAATGATATTTCCTCTTTAATAAAATTTTTAATTTTTATAATTATAATTGTAAATACTTCTCTTTTTTTTTTGCAAATTTTATAATTGGCCATAAAAAAAATTTGTTTGAGATAATTGGCCATCAAATTTTATACTAAGGTTTTTATTTTATGCATACGGACTATAATAATAATACAGTAAATAGTTTATCATTTCTTAGGGTACTAATTAATGAGTAACTTAAATATTTATATGTTTTACCGTTCTTTTCTGAGATTTTCCCTTCCTTTGAGAGGAAGAGAGAAAGGCAGCATACTTTCTCGTGTTGAATATAGAAAGAGGGTATCAGAGAAAGAAGCAGCCCAACTGGTTTCAGATTATCTGCGAATCAAAAAAGGAAAGGAAGCCCATCCTTAATAAATCTATGCAATAAAGGAAGCGGCTTTCTTTTTCAGCATTTCAGGTTTAAGATTTTCCTCTTCTGCTCCTGGAAAACGTTGTTCTTTTTGTCACTCCATTCTTCTTTTCCAAATTATTGCGCTGAGAGCTTGTTTTCTAATGCCGAAAACCCAATCTTTAGTATGTTTACTACAAATAAACTCAATCTTTAGTTTGTGTTGTTGATTATCACTGCTTTAGATACAATGGATTGGGCTTTTGTACAAAAATCTTGGGACAAGTGGGTTTCCAGCAATGTTGGCTCTTCAGGTAAACCAATCTCAACCTTTGGATTTTCATTCCTTACTTGTTACCCATATGAAATTATGAATGCGAGCACTCACACTCCAATTTACAATTACAAATCTTGCTTGTTCGAAATTGTAGATGAGCCATTGAAGGCTGCTTTGCTCATAAATCATGACCCCCTCAGACCCTCTCGTTTGTTGTCTACTATGTAAGTAAGATGCCATTTCAACTCTTTTTCTTTATCCATTTCAGAGTCTTATGAAATCATTGATTGTGATTTATAGTTCTGTACCATGAATGTGTTTCCTCATGTGTCAAAATTTTTTTAACATTTCTTATTTATAATTGTGTCATCTTTCTGGTATATTCTAACTTGAGTTTAATATTTGGTAATTCTTCGGATGTCAAGTTAATTTGGCTTTTCTTGTTATTCCATTGTTTATATTTGGTTGGTAAGAAAACTCACTTGTTCATCTAATTTGGTGTCATGAACAGATACATTAGTTTTAAGTTTAAAGCAGCAAAAGTTTTCATGTTTCATGCTATTATGGTCATCGGCATCTGTACCTATTTTCCAATACAGTTATTCTGTTTAGGAAACTGAATATGATGATTTGTCTGAAGTGCTGAACAGGATGGAATGAACATCGGCCCCATTGAATTGAGTCAATTTGTTAGTTTCATCAAGTGCAACAAACTGCAGACAGAGACTTTCATTATTGGGCATCGAGAATGTAAATTTTGCTGAAACCTATTGCCCTTTCAGTTTATTTATTTATTTATTTATTCATTTATATTTTTTAAATTTAGACTAAAGTTTAGGGTGAAATTAGTATTGCTCTCTTGAAATTATTTATCTGCTTTTGTGTATCTGCTTAGGAAATTTCGGTCTTAGTAAAATAATCCATATGTTGCATATACTCAACAATGCATCTTCTGGACTTGCTTATGCATAAAAATGCATCATTTGAAGTTCTTACGTGATAAAAGAAAAAAGAGAGACTGTTGCAGGTCACATTTCTCAGTTTCTTTCGTGGTTTTACAACAAATGATTGACATTTTGGTATCTCTTCCTTCTTGGTGATTCGTTCTGTTTAGATAGCTTTTTGATTGTTTACACCCAAACTTTCTAAGGGAAAGAATGTTTATAATTTTCTTCAGCCTGTAAATCTCTATTATTTGTGGTAGAGAAAGGGCCTAAGTGGTACTTTGCTTAGTGTTATATGTTTTGGTGTTTCACTCACAGCCGGGCTTTTTGAATAGACAACTGACTTTGTATAGTTGTTTTTGGTTTGTTAGTTCTGAAAATTGATTTTTTTTTTCTTTTTCTAACAATCATAATTCACTTTTATAGATTTGCATATAATGGAAGCAAAGACTGAAAAGAAGTAATTTGTAGAATAAGATCATAGACTGGTGATTTTTGTGCAATATTTCACATGTTTGGTTCCTAAGTCATTGTCTTTAATTGGAGGCATGTCACCAGTAAATCATCAACTTGACTAGTGTGGTATAGTGGCAAGTCTATTTTTAATAACAAATGTATTGCCATTTAAATTGAGAAGCTGAAATATTGATAACAGACATGGTGACATCAATACATGAGAATTGGTTCTGTGCAAGATGCCTGAACACGTCAAAGCCAGCTGGTGAAGGTGCTATAGTCATGCAGACATCGGCATTTATCTTGGTTGCTCTGTGAGTGTGTTCATCTTCACTTGTTCATTGTTATTTCCTGTAATAAATTCTGATTTGCATTATAGAAGAGCAGTATTGAGAGTAATATGGTTTCCTAATATAACTGAGATTTCTTTGTTTTTTGTGGTTAAAAACTGAGATTTCACTACTTATACAATTTTGTCAGATATGATGGGTCAATTGGGTCAGCATCTCGTGCTATGGTGTCTGTTGATCAACTTGTTTGGGTGCTGAATCGAAGAAACCTTTAACTATGGCTTCCAATTGTAAGTTTGTGAGTCATAAGGGTTACCTTGTGCATATTTCTAGTGGCCTTGTAACAGAAATTGACCAATTGTTGTACAAGTCATTGTTTTGTATCTGATTGATATGCTGAACTATGGACATCAGCTTCGTTCATTTGTAGTCGATTCCTTTTGACTCCTATTTATAAATCAATTAAGTTACCTTTTACTTTATTATTATTATAATCGTAATGCCTTTTCGTTTAGGAAGAAATTATCCTATTAATTAAGCATCTATCCATTAATCTTCCTCCTAATTATCTCCCGTTGTTCAAAAGCAAACAAAGTGTGTCAGACACACAACCACGGGCGGCCATGAAGGCTGATTCAGCTGGCTAAAGCATTTTCTTGACTTGTGTAAAAACAAATTGCCAGGGCAGAGGGCTAGCGACATTTTCTAATTACAAAGAGATAGATTGCATATGCTTATATGCACTTTTGTCAGAGACAGACAGAGAGGGGTTCGCTCTGACACAACTGACTACAGCTACATCTAAAATTGAACGAGTTTCTTCTTTTTCCTAGTAAAATAAAATTCTTTTAACAAATTAAAATAATTTCGCTTTCGCTGCTCACTGCTTCTCATGACTCAAGAGTCAGGGAGAGGATAAAGTAATATGCTCATTCAATGACTTTTTGTCGAGCCTATTACCAATAATAATATTCCACTGTAAATTTTGAAACATTAAAAAACAATGGATTGCTTTCTTCCCTTCCTTTCCTCTTCAACCACCAATACAAACCTTTCCTCCACTTTCTCCTTTCCACCTGACCTGTGTTAGGTCAGCCTATTTCTCCCAACCCATTTCATCTTTTATTCCTCACATCATCAACTGCCCACCATAAAGAACATGCAGGCAAACAAATACTCAACTTCCTAAAGCATCATCATCTGAATCTCACTCAAGATTATCAGAGTCCCATTCTCTCTTCTTCCTTTTCCTTTCATTTTTCCCTGTCACCAATAATCTTTAAAACTTACAATCTCCGGCAAACGCCAATGCTCCTCAGGAAGTATAAAGAAAAACTAGAATCCTCTAGTTCTCTGCGGGCGACACATCAGGTTTGCAAATATCCCCACGACAAAGAGGGCATACCCTGCAAGCCATTAACAAGTCAGCAAAGTATCTACTGTCTTGACATGCATAAAACAAGAATAATCTTATTGTAACTGTATTAGCATCCAGAGGGGTTGAGAAAGAAGAAAAAATTAAAGGAAACCACTGCCACCACTCAAGATGGCTTACAGTAAGAGACAAAAGGGACATTTTATTTTATTTCATCATGTTAAACTAAAGTTGGAAATTTAACCTAGTTAACGACAAACATCCGTGCATGCAAATCAAATACAATTACCTTCCAGTTCACTGCTAGGGAAAGAGAACACCTACAACACATCTATGAAGTTCTATTTACATTTTGGCCCAGTGAATCTTTAGTAAAAGGAAAATTTTAAAATGTCCTCTTCCAATCATTTCAAAGTTTTGGCAATGCAAGTGTCAATCATAGAAATTAGGCAGGGGTCTATCCAGCCAAATGTAGTTAAAATAAATTTGATACCAAACAATAGAGAATCGCAAGAAATTAGACAAAGTAATATCCGGAAACTATTAGTCATCTTATTTAACAGCTGTCATGTTGCACGTTTTATGTTCTGCTCATGAAATATTAGAATCTAACGTTCCCCACATTAAAAAGAATTGCAATACTAGGTATCCATGTCATACCTGTGAATCTCCTTAAGCCACTTGTCTATACATGTTCTGTGAAAATCATGATTACAGGGCAATATCCGCATGCTATCCCCCTCCTCATACTCAACAAGGCATATGTAACATCTGTTAAATTGAAATGAAAGGAGAAAAGAAATTAGGACAAAAAGATGCCTGACTGAATAGTAATTCCATAGGAAGATAGGCATTAAAAAGAAGTATGCTAAAGGGTCAGAACCCATAGAAACCAGATAATCCCCTCCCGCTTTATGTGTAGATAAATCAATACCCAAATTGTATTAAATAACCCTAAACTCATAAGTAATTGTTAAAGTTATCCACATACAAGCTGATTTATGAAGAATATAGCTTCACTAACAGTTTAAGATCTATCAAATAGCAGCAGAACAAAAATACTTACTGCGCAGCCTCATCATGCTGAAGTTTGTGTGACTTGTTATATACTTTGATAGGAAGCGATTCCACAACTTCACTGGGAGCAGGAACAGATCCAATTGAAGACACAGAAGGCCGAGAAGATAAAACCACAGATTGCTGGTGAATTTCATCCAGAACCTAATTAAGAAATACACAAAAGTTCAACTCCAAGAGATAGGTGAGAGACAGTAGGAGGAAGGGTCAGCAAGAAGATTAATAACAAAAAAATTACCTCAAATAAAGCTTCAGCTAACATAACAATTCTGGATATGCTAGCCCTAGCACTGGTGTCCTCGTTTGAATTGGATTCTCGGTTATTTACACAACATGTGCATCGACCAGTTCGGTGTTGACCAGATAAAATACAAGACCTCTCATGTCCAGACAAGTTCTCAAAACGGCTTCCTAGCCGTTGAAGAGCTCGAACCTAGAGCAGTTCATAGGTTAATAACTAAGGTAAATAGACAAGCAAGAATCTGCATTCATTGAGTTGGATAATTTTCAATCAAGCTATGGCAGTAAGAATCTGGCAAAGCCTATAGAAAGGTCAGACTGACAAGTAAATGCAAATAAAGCACCAGGAGAAACATTAGCCTAAGTAATTGTTCCAAGTTCCAATTCCTGATGTACAGTTAAAAATGTTGATGAGATACTATTAGCATTGTTCACTAATTACAAGACATCAAAATAAAAAGAGTTGGGTTGGGTGCAAGAAGATTACAAACCTGAGATCGTATTCTTCTCCTCCTTTCAAGGAAATTGGATCTGTGCTCAAGCAAATCATGATACCTGGCTTCTCTTGACCGTGAAGTTTCGTTGTCATGGTCCTGATTGTTAAAGACAGAGTTTGAAGATATATTGGAGGGAGCATTAGCAGAAGTGGTGGTGGTGGTGGCTGTGGATGGAGAGGTAGCCGATGGCAGTGTGTCTGTGTCTCCTCCAATTGCTTGAGTTTGATTAGTTAGTGACCTGTCTTCTTGCAGAGGGCAGAATGTCAAATCTGATAAGGAAGCTCTACGTAGAACACGGTCACGAAGTCTTCCAACACTTAAGGTTCTGCTAAAACGAACGTTCCTTTCAACCGGCTCTCGACTTCCAACTGCAACACGTCTATCCCTTTCCCTCTCCCTATCTCTATCTCTATCTATATCCGCATCATTGAAGGCTATGGGAGAATGTATGTTTGCATTGTGAGTGTGAGTGTTAGCGGAAGAGGAATTATGGGGCAGTTGTTGAGGTTCAACTGTCCCTGAATTGTCATCATGGTTCAACATTGCAAGACTTGTAGAAGAAACAGGATATGCCCTAGACGTTCCCAAACTATTAGCTCTACTTAGTCTGAAGCTCACATTACCCGGAAGGAAGCTAAAGCCGGAGAGGCAGCGAGAAGGGGAGTGATGTTCTGAAGAAGCTGCTGCAGCTCGGCCGGAGCTGCTACTACTTCTGGAGGCATCCCTACATGGCATTGGCATTTCATCGTCAGATGGTGCTTCGCCTTTAATCTTTCTGTAAGATTCTCTTTTCCCCTGCTCGGACTCAGATTCGGCATCTCTCCGGTTCCAATTGCGGTTCAGGTTGGTGAAATTAGAGTCATAGTCTTTATTCCGATGATGAGCAACCTGAAGAAGCAAATGAAATTTCAGAAATGGAAGAGGAAAGGAGAGGAAAGAGAAAGAAGAAATGATAAAAGCGAAGAACCTGGTCAAAGTCAGGGTCAGCAGATCCAGATGGAGCTCCGAGACAAGATGACTGGAAAACTCGATTCTTGCCCTTAGATCTTCCCCTCCGGCCACCAGTGGAGGAGGAAGACGAAGATGATGAAGAAGAAGAAGATGCAGCTGCTCCTCCTCCGCCCCCTCTGCAAGAACCCTTGCTTCCACCGGATCCCATCTGTTTGGTTTATTTTCACCCTAGAGAAAAAGAAAAGAAAAAGAAAAAAATGAGGATAAATTACGTCATTGCCACCACACCGGTCATTACTGATAGTGTTTTGATTAATTCATTTCTGGTTTCCCATCCCATCCCAACCCAACCGTTCCTCTTCAAGTGCTTGAAATGAAAGGCACTCTAACTCTAACTACTACTGTTAATTTACAAATTATTACAAGCGGAAGGGCAGTGCCAGTGAAAAGGGGGAATAAAAAAAGTAAAAACTAAAAAAAAAGAAGAAAAAAAAGTGATTTTACTTACTTACTTTTTACTAAAAAAAATGAAATGCAATACACAGTATGTATCCAGATCTGGACTGTGGTTGGTTTTTAGTGTTTAGGGTGAAAAAGGCATTTCTCTTTTTTTCCAGATGGGATTGGAAGGGAAGGGAAGGGAAAGGGGAAGGAGGAAGGAAAGAGTCTTTAGGAAGGGAACAGGGAAAGGGAAAGGGAAGCAATGTGGGAGTGGGTATTGCTTTTGGTGTTATATTATGAGGGAGTAATTGTAATTGCAATGTGATGCTGTAATCGTAGAGAACATGGCGTCTTCTCTGCCTGCATTTTGGGGATGAATTTTTCCCCGCTTCCCTTTCCCCTTTCTATTCTTTCTTCATTTTTCGACAATGTGAATGTCCGATGCCACACTTGCACCTTTCTCCCAATTGCTTTTTGACACGCGTCCTGCATCTCTATTACACCTCCCACCTCATTTCAAAAATTTTATTACAATACTCACAATTTAAAACATAATTTAGTTTCTTTTTTTTTTGGTACCGATAATTTAGTTTCTTTTCATGGTATTTCTTTCTTTTATTTTGTTGTAGGAGATACAATAATTAATGGAAATCAAGGAGATACAGTAATTAATGGAAATCAAGGAGATACAATAATAGGAAATTGAAATTGGTGTCTTCTCCTATCACTTGTTATGGTGTGTACTTATGGTACATTTGGTTAATTTTGACGATGATAGATCCATTGACCGTAAAGTTTATACAAATCTTAAAATCGGTTAAACAGGTTGGAGTTTTTGATATTCTTTTTTTGAAATAAAGTCGGATTATTCATTAAGTAGAAGAAAATATACAGTCAGTTTGTAGAGTATTATCCAGCCATGGCGGCAAATCCTCTATCCATACAATTTCTTCCCCTAAAAATAACCCAAATCTAGCAAGATCATGGGCAGCAACATTGCCCTGTCTTCCAACAAATTGAAAAGAGCAAGTATCAAAAAATGACTTCAAATACTTGGCATCTTCAAGATAAACACCAACAGGAGAAAAAGCAGCAGCTGGAGAGTTGAGTTTTTGATATTCAATAGCTGGGAGAAAAGGAATATATCAGAGAGTCAGAATTAACCAAGTGTACCGTAAATGCACATAACAAGTACATGAGAGAAGACATCTAGAAAATCATATTACAATAAATCTCCCTATATGTTTAAATATTTAATTAGAAATCACAAATATAAATCACCTTCGGTATTTTGTTAAGGTAACAAACTAATCAAGTTCAAACATGCAGTGGGAAATCATCATAAATATAATTCACGTCCACTCCCTTGATACAAGTAACATGCCAATATCTGTAACAAAAAAAAAAAGTAACATACCAATATTGCTTATTTTAATCTTGCTATAGTAGCTAGGCTATTTAGATGATTTTATGTGATATTTTAAATACAATAGCATTTTTTCAACAAAAAGAAAAAAAATACAATAACATTTTTTTTTTGTTAAAAAAGTAACAATAGATTAAATAAAAGTTCAATATTTTACAGCCCTGAACATAATAAGACCCATACAATTATCCATAAAAATGTCTGTAGTAAATCGCGGAATAGAAATAAAATTCATAAAAGGATCCTCCATTTCCTTAACATAGTTAGCTAGACAATCAAATACAATAGCATTTGAATTAAGTATATATTTTTTTTAAGAAGAATTAAGTATATTTTGATTTAAATTAGGCTCGTTTTATTAAATAAAAAAATTATTAAACTCGATTTATTTCAATTAAGAGATTTAAACTCAAATAGAACATTACAAAAGTATAAGCCTTTGCACGAAAAAAAAAAAAAGGTAAGCCTAAATTATGCTTTTAGGGGGGAAAAAATGTTGTACTGGCAGAAAATGTGTAGTAGTAATAATAAAATAAAATAAAATATAACTAAAATTTGGGCAAATTTAAAAATTCAACCAGCAAAAGGAAGAAAAAACCGAGTTCGGAAGTAGAGTGAGAGAGTGAAGGATCAATTTTGAAGACGATGATGAGTGAAACCTGACTGATTGACTCCGAACCTAAAATACAAAGAAATGCAAAATCCTCAATCCTCCAATAATGCAAACCAAGATCCGACAATTGACGCTCAGCCCCAGCCCCGGCGACCCCGCGGCTTCGCTGCGACGGCCGCAGCGGCTGCAGCCTCAGGGAGCCCCACTGGCACATCCTCTGGAGCTGGCGCCGCAAGCACTGGCTCCTCCTCCGGCAAGGGTAAACGTGAGAGGGAGAAAGAAAAAGAGAGGACGAAGCTTCGTGAACGGCACAGGCGAGCCATCACCAGTCGGATGCTCGCCGGCTTGAGGCAATATGGTAATTTCCCTCTCCCCGCACGTGCTGATATGAACGATGTGCTGGCCGCCTTGGCGCGTGAAGCTGGTTGGACCGTTGAGCCCGACGGTACTACTTACAGGCTCAGGCACTCTCCCCCTGCCCAGCCCCAACATCACCAACATTTGGTTCGTTTTCTTATCCATTTACTACTTTGTTTCTCTCTTCTTAGACTTACTATCACTTGCTAACTCTAATTTAGCTTCTTATTATTTCATAATCTCCTATTTTTCCAATTTAGAATCTCCAATTATACTAGTTACTTTTACTCAGGGCTTTAAATTGCCAAGGCTTGGGATCATGTTGCCCTTTACTGCGCCTAAGCAGCTTTCTCTTTAGGTTTCTATCTATTTTCTTCAGTAACCTAACAAAATTTGGCTGAATTAATAGCTATGACTGTAATGTGTACGGAAAGACGGCAAAAATAAGTTGCGTAAGTAGGATGAATAGTTGTGCATTTCTGCCTCAGTTTGTATCAAACCATAATGTTTATTCTTTGCACTCAACGTATGTTGATTGGTGTCACCTTTAGTCTTAGGTGTGCTATGTAATTGATCTATTTATCTCCTTAACCACTAGTGCCTTGTTTCTGATTGACTGTTGCAGCTTTACAGTTGTATATCCTTGCTTTAGTCAGTATGTTTCTCCATCCTTCCATGTTAATCATTTCTCTGGACATTTTATCCTAGATGATTTCCTAGTTCCCACGTTATGTGCATGATAGTTGATTTGACCTATGATAATGCACAGGGAGCATTTCCAGTGAGGTCAGTTGAAAGCCCACTATCATCTAGTTCTTTGAAGAATTGCTCTGTTAAAGCAACGTTAGACTGTCAGCCACCTGTTGTCAGAATTGATGAGAGTTTGTCGCCAGCATCTCTCGATTCTGTTGTTATAGCTGAGAGAGATACAAGGAGTGAGAAATATCCAAGTGCTAGTCCCATCAACTCAGTTGAATGCCTGGAGGCAGATCAGGTGATTTTTGAGCTATATATGTAATATTTTGATTGCGTCTCATTCTTCTTTTTCACTTTCCTTGTCCTTCTTCCATTCGAGCTACAAACCGAGGTCCGAGGGTTTTACAATTATAATTTGGTCATGATTATGATTTGTTAGTGTTACTTGTTCTAGGATTATAGACATGATTGAACATTTAAAATGAAAGTGGTTTATTTTTATATAATTCAATGCCCCAGATTTCAATTATTACTTCAGCTACTGTGTTTTGAACTTGCGATACGGTTTATCTGTATGCTTGTCAAAATTTTCTACTGTATTTTAGAGCCTTTATTGATCTGTTATGGTGATTGATTGATGCAGCTTATACAAGATGTTCATTCTGTGGAGCATGAGAATGACTTTACAGGCACCCAAGATGTCCCTGTTTATATAAAGCTTTCCGTGAGTGCCTGCTCTTTGATTTTTTTTGATTGAAAATGATAGATGCATAGTTCTCTGATGGCTTGTTAATTTTCACATCGACTTTCAAATTACATTTATGGGCATTTAACTTTCTCGTGTCCTTTGGCAGACAGGTGTTATCAACAACTTTTGCCAGGTGGCTGATCCTGAGAGTATTAGACAGGAGCTAAGTCATTTGAAGTCCTTAAATGTAGATGGAGTCATAGTAGATTGCTGGTGGGGTATTATTGAGAATTGGAACCCACAGAAGTATGTATGGTCTGGCTACAGGGAACTATTTAACATTATCCGAGAGTTCAATATGAAGATACAGGTGATTCAGCTTTGTGGATTTGCATTTGTCTTTCTGACTTTGTTATGGTCTTGATGTAGACATTATTCGAGAGTTCACAGTATTGAGAAATGGCCTTCATGACTGTCGCTATGTGTAACAGCCTCTAAAATCTATATTTGATGAAACCTATCATAAAACTTTCAAGGAAGTTCTTTCTCTCTTGACATTTGGTTGTTCACTTCATAAATGTGTTCCTGAATTCATGTTATAAGAAGCATATTTTTAGATGTATTTTTGGCCAAAAATCATATTTTTAGATGTCAAATGATGCTTTCTATTTCATATTGGAAATGGCACACAAAATGTCAAACATCAAGATCTTTATCCTGCATTTGTTGGACAAGCCTTTTAAGCTTCAAGAATCTTCACGGTTTGTCTTATATTAAAAGGGTATGCTTTAAAGTATCTTCTTCTCTTTTGAAGGTTGTAATGGCATTCCATGAGTATGGAGGAACTGACTCTGCTAACGTATTGATCTCTCTACCTCAATGGATTTTGGAGATAGGAAAAGAAAACCAAGATATCTTCTTCACAGACCGTGAAGGAAGGAGGACTACTGAATGTTTGTCTTGGGGCATTGACAAAGAACGTGTTTTAAATGGAAGAACTGGCATTGAGGTATTGAATTAATATCACTTGATAATTTGTTTATGGCACAATACATATTTATAGTTACTGTGGTCCTTGTGCCTCTTTTTGATGAATGGTAGGAAAAGGTAACAAGTCTATTCATCAATGTTTCAACCAGTTTCAAATGGAATTCTCTTCTTTCTCTGCTTCATCGTCCTGTTCTTAATCTCTTTTCATGTTTCCTTTTTTTTTTAAAGTGATGTCAATCAAAGTAATCTTTTAATGCATGGGAAAAAGGATTTGCTCACTCTATCATATGCTGATTGCTATGCTCTATTATTTTTAATTATTTGCAGGTCTACTTTGATTTCATGAGAAGCTTCAGGACAGAGTTTGACGATTTGTTTGCAGAAAGTCTTTTTTCTGCAGTGGAAATTGGACTTGGACCATCAGGGGAGTTGAGGTATCCCTCTTTCTCAGAGAGAATGGGATGGAGGTATCCTGGTATCGGTGAGTTTCAGGTATCTGTTTACTTAAACTACTTTTGTTCTGTGTGTTTCTAACTTCCATTGTAGCTTTTACAAGCAATGCTTTTTCTCCTTTTCACTATTTAACGTTGGAGATTTGGGGATTTCCATAGTTGCTTCAAAACAGATTAGATGAAAATGAGCATCTGGGGGTTTTATTATGATTCTTTCAGTCCCAAATTAGAAGTACATACTATACTATGTTTGTTGGGTTTTGTCAAATTGACAGGTCTTACTAAGAACATTATTAGGTACTATTAAATGCAAAGGCAGATTATAGAGGATTGAGATTCTCTTGGTTGTTTATACTCCCATTCCTAGAGGCTAGAGGCATTAACATATAGCTTTCTTGGATCATTGTCCAATACTCCTATTAGCTTGAAAGCATTGTGCCTAACGCTATAAACTTTTAGATGTGTAATTTCATGCACAATTTATATTTAAAAAAAAACATTTGGAATGCAACTTCTCTGATATGAAAAATGCTATGCAATAATGCCTGTAACAGATAGGTCTAGGTGGCGCAAAATGCTCCTTCTCCGGGATGACATGCTTCTGGTATTGCAAAATCAAGCCTATTAGGCTTAGTAAAACCTCATGCTTAGCTTGAGCTCAACTGATTGCCTTTCAAAGTTAAGTTTGACATGACAAAGCAGTCCAGCTCTTTGAGCTCAACTCCATTTGGCTCACTATGGTCAAGCTAACATTAGGCTCAAGCTCAAGTTATAATACTTGCTTATTTATATACTTATATACATTACAATATGTATGTGTGTTATCATGAATCTATAAAAACGCTCGGATATAGTTGAGCTAGTATTAAAATACTTAAATTTGGCTTTCTACTCACAAGTGAACATTCAAGTCAAACCCAAGTAGCTTGCTAGTAGATATGCTATCCAAAATTAAAAGGAAATTAAATTCATAAATAATATAGCAAAACAAATGTTAAATCAGGTCATTCTGTATTATACCTAGCACTATCATGTTATCTGATGCTCATATACTGTTTTGTGGTGTTTTTTTTATTATAGCACTCTGTGTGTTAAATATCTTTTAATGATGTACTGTAATGCGTTCTTTGACTTGCACTTACCCTTATGAGAGCATTATTCCTGATACCATCAAATCGGTCCAGTGTTACGATAAATATTTACAGCAAAATCTACGGAAAGCTGCTAAATTGCGTGGGCACTCTTTCTGGGCTAGAGGACCTGATAATGCTGGTCAATATAATTCTCGGCCACATGAAACTGGCTTCTTCTGTGAGCGTGGTGATTATGATAGCTACTATGGGCGTTTTTTCCTCCAGTGGTATGCCCAGTCACTAATAGACCATGCTGATAATGTTTTGTCTCTAGCAAGTCTTGCTTTTGATGAGACCAAAATTATAGTAAAGGTAATCAGTCATTCTACAATAGATGCCTGTTGAAAGCTAGGTTTAACTTTTTTATTTTCATCTGCATTACTTGTCATTCCTTGAGTCCTTGTTGTTGATTGGGATATTCACTGCTCTATAATGTCTTTTTATGCAATTAAATTTTGTTCTTTTTGTCATTCCATTCTGTGGTAATGTTGCACCTCACCCCTGTGCTTTACATTGTCGTGGTCATTAACATTTTCTAAATCTGAATTAAGTAGCCTATTAGGTGATCTAGGGTGGCATCATTAGATTCTTCCCTAAGATTGAATTGAATGAGTTCCATATGTTAAACTCTGGTCACATATAGTAGTTTTTATGTCCTGCTGAATTGTTGAACTGAAAAACTGTGGAGGTTATTTTGGTCTTTTCATAACTTCTGTAGATGATATCTATAGAGCTTGCACAATATTAGGGGCAAAAGAAGGAAGAAAAGAAGGATTGATTTATGATGTTGATATACAGGTACCTGCAGTTTATTGGTGGTACAAGACATCCAGTCACGCGGCAGAACTAACAGCTGGATACTACAACCCTACCAATCAGGATGGATACTCTCCAGTTTTTGAGGTTCTAAAGAAACACTCTGTGACAATGAAGTTTGTGTGCTCTGGGTTGCAGGTTTGCAGTTATGAAAGTGATGAAGCATTTGCAGATCCAGAAGGGTTGAGTTGGCAGGTGATAGTCTTAACCCCTTTTAACCTAGATAGGTGTTTGCTTTGTTATCTTTTGAACAGTCTTTAATAAAAAATAAATAAATAAATAATAAAAAAAGGTCTTTATTCAGTTGCATCATGCGAGTCTTGAATATTAAGGTTAGGCGGGTTGAAGTGAATACTTATTGCTACAGAAATTTTAAGTCATCTAAACTAACCACAGTTGGCAGTATGTGTGGAGGTCCGACCTGCATATAGAGTTTCAGCAGTGGAAGGATAACTATGAGTATAACACCATTGAATACAACTATTTTTTTTTTTTTTTCGGGGGGGGGGGGGGCAAATTGAAAATTTTAATGTAAAGATATATGTATAAAATTTTGGGGTACGGTCCCCCCTGTCCAAGCACCAGCCCTTGGTATGTCATATGCTGAAAGCCTGAAACTAATTTCTAATATCACAAAGGTTAGTGTTTTGACTCTTAATTCTCAACTACAAGGGCAAGTAAATAATAGGTGGAGAGCCCCTCAGAAGGATAAGCTCACAACAGATCCCAGACCGATTTGATCTGATTATTCCTCTTAATCCTTTAGTTGTATGAAATATAGTCCAAAGATTCTAATTTATCGCTACAGGCTCTCAATTCAGCCTGGGATCGAGGACTGACTCTTAATTTTTTTAGTTGTATGAAATATATAGTCCAAAGGTTCTAATTTATTGCTACAGGTTCTCAATTCAGCCTGGGATCGAGGACTGACTGTTGCTGGTGAGAATACACTATCATGTTTTGATAGAGAAGGGTGCTTGAGAATAATTGAGACAGCCAAGCCGAGAAATGATCCTGATCGTCGCCACTTCTCATTCTTTGTTTATCAACAGCCTTCTCCTTTAGTTCAAGGAGTAATATGTTTCCCAGATTTGGATTACTTCATAAAATGCATGCATGGTAAGAATCCTATAGTTTTGTCTATTTAATTGACTCAGTTGAATGGGCTTTTCTTAGTTCAATGTGCTTCTAAAAAACCTAGAAATGAAATTTTCATACTCAGTACAAGGTTGCTGTGAATGATTAGAATAGAATCAATTATTAAGAGCCATGGATATGCTTTTTTTCGTTATTTAGTTTGTTCACCTTTCATCTCCTGACCACATAACTAAGCTCTAGTAGGACCTAGGCTTGTCTGTTGCTGTCATGCTTAGATTTTTCCCACAAACTATTGGGCTCCGGCTTCTGTTATGACGTACTGGTCCTCAGTTTGTAGTTTGAACCCCTGGAAAAGATGGTATCCCAACATAGAGTTAAATTTAGCCAGTTAGTGTTTATAGCTGCATTAACATCATTTAGCTTCTTAACAATTGACTTCAATGAATTGCAAAGTTATCCTTTCTAAGTTCTTATGTGGGAAATACATTGCAGGAGATATTACTGGTGATCTAGGACCCCAATGAAGATGCATTTTGCTAGTTTTCCATTAAAAGGGAATGATTGTGGTGAAGTGCCAATTTCAACTGATGAGGCTGCTAATATGAAAGGTGCAAGGCTATGTCAACGGCTTTAGGGCTCTGTTCTGTGTTCGTTTCTTGATGTAGTATCATTTTGTCTGTAGAAACTAAGTAGAGCGTAAGATGTATGTAACGATAGGTTTTTGCCTTAATCCAGTAAATATTTAGGGTAATGTCGAGCAATCATCAAAGGTAAGACAAGGGTGTGGCATGCAAAGAGAGCAGAGTAAAAGTAAATTTCTTGGTGCATATTGACTTCATTTGGCTGTTATAGCTTGAAGTTCAATGCAAGGAAATTAAGACTGTATAGTTCCATTTTGATTGAGGCAAAAAAAAATCTCATATAATGCTCGTATAGCTTATTCTAATCGTTACAATATTCTTAGACATATAACTACAAAACGTGTCAAAAATTTCCCCTTTGAACCACCAAGATCACAAGTTTTAGAGAAGATATATGCTATAAATTATAATCTGTATCCTGGATTCCCAAAGCAACAGCCGCCGTCTTATCGATGAGATTGAGAATCACAGTATTGTGGGAACTCGCATTGGCACGGACCTGTTCTGACCTGCAATCAGGAAGGTAGTCTAATATCTCAAACTAAAATCCAAAAAGCTTATAAATTTATGGAAAATAAAAACTGTTCTGAAAAAATCTCGTTAACCAAAGTTTTAGGTTAAAACTCTCGCACCTTACGGAATGTGAAAGATACTCTTCTTGAACTCCTCCTGATCATAGTCCCCTTCACGTTGTCTATCTGCAAATTGAGCATATAAATGTACATCCAAGTTCACGGATGATAATCTGATGCTTAAAATGTTTGTAAGCACATAACAAACAGTTGAAAAGCCATTGAAGGACACCTTACATGCTAAGTAATACAAATATCAAACAGTCAAAAGAGAGACTGTAGATACTTAAGCAAAAAGAAAGGTGAAGAACTAGGAGACATCAACTTTTCCTGAGGATACTATGACCTGATCACTAGTCACTACATGTTACTATATGGATAAAATTGGCAAAACAAACAAATAAATAAATAAATCTTCAAGCATCACCTAGAAGAAATGCTAGGGATTACATAACTCATGATCATTGGAGTTATATCATCAGGTCAGTGAAAATTAGATTTCTAAACCTCTTAAAAGAGAAACTTGCATGAATCAAAAGTTCTTGGAAATATATTAATTGTAAAGAATACCTTATGGTGTGGAATGTAATGTTGCCAAGCATATCGAGCCTCCCCTGAAAGAAGGAGCATAGACCGAGGAGGAAGATAGATAGCTTTTCTAGAAAGCTCAGTGCAGCTGTCGGGATTTTCAATTTGCCCATCAGTATTTGAGGTATTATTACGATCCCATGAACCTGATATATATCTTCTAAACTCCATAATGCAAGGCCCCGCTAATGAAAGGCTGAAAATCGATCCTTCAAATGCCGAATGAGTGTCTATGTGCGGGGACAAGCCTACCCCAGGTCGGTATTCATTAACCTGTAAGGTTAATGTGTTGAATACAGAACATCATCATCCTCCAAGCTATACATTTAAAACCATGACAGAGTGATCAAGGTTTTGTTTTTGCAAATATGAAACCTAAAACCTTTGATCTAATTATAGAGCAGATTAATTATGTCTTACAAGATCTAATTTTAATGAAAAAGTACAGAAAGTGAACCTACAAATACATACCGTCAATTGGTCCAAAACCAAATTTGCATGATCATTAATGTCTGGAGATGATGAAACCCTCTTGAGTATGGAAGAAACAAATGATGGAAGTGCACCCAAATGCTGTTTTGTGTCAACATTCTTTGTCTGTAACATGAAAAGGGATATCGTAAAGTAACCCGCAAATTGAAGGAAATTAGAGATCTTTCTGAGTTATCGAAATTTTTATAGTAACTAGCAAATTATCATATCATAAAGTAATCTCTACTGGTACCAAGAGTTCTGTTTTTATTTTTTGGACAAAAATACCATGATTAGAAACAAGCAATTATAGCTACCAAGACATTAATTCAATCCTCCTCAGCATTTCAAAGTGGTCAAGAAGAGAATATCTTAACTCTTGCTACAAAATCAAAGGTCTTTCTGCAGGAGCTAAATGTGATACCTTCCAATAACTAAACTTCATGAGTTTTGGGCCAAATACTATGTTGAGATCAAAGAGGGTATCGCAAGTCATAAAATTTTACTAACAGGGTAAAAGTAGAAAGTAAATCTCAGCAATGCACTTATGACCTACTGCTATATAGCTGACTCAATCAGAAATATGAACAACGTAGAACGATAGTGAACAAGTGAAACCGGCATAAGAGTATCTTCGAATGTAACGAGCACTTACATCATAACAAAATTCATATCCATAGTGTTGAACCCTCCTTTTGGAAAGGCTTTTCCAAGGTCTATTATCAACTGCCAAAAGCAATTCCTGAAGAGAAAGAAGAGAAGCTTATGAAGAAAAGTAGCGCTGAGCTGTCTAGGTCTTGCTACTTGAAAATGCTTATAACACTATAATAGATATAGAACCAAAGAAATTAGTACACAAGCCAAGGACTCCAAACCTTCTCTTCCTCAGCAGTGATGAAGTCATGGAACAAATAGAGTCCCGGAATGTTTAAATCTGAAGCCATTAATGCGACAGGAACAGTATGATGGACCTAAATGTAAATGACAGATTAAAAATAGCATGCGGTGGCAAATGGCATAGGACATATGAATTAGGGATGAAACAATAAAAGCAAGTGGTAATTGGCATACGATGGAAGATTGTAATTGCAATACGGAATGACGGATATGCAGAGAGCGGCCTCCAAGGTGAGGACAGGGGCGGCCATTCAAGGCTTTGAAAGCGGAATCAGCTGAAGAAGATTCAAGGAAAGAAACGATAACTCGGGCACCAGTTTCATCGGCTGCATACACTCCTTTGATTTCCCCGAAAGAGCTAAAGGCAGATGCAATGGTGTCATATGAAAGCCCCACCGCAGGGCCACAGTTTGCCACATAAAGATTTGGACTTGACTCGCCATCTCCCTCTTTGGGACGAGCAAATCTGGGCAAACCCATCTTCCAAAATCCAAACCTACCTACAAAATTCAAAATTCTAACACTTAAACTTAATTAACACTTCATTTTTACTTTTGCTTTTGGTTTTGCATTAAGTAGAGTAAAGGGTTTAAGGAAAACCCAAATCCAAGGGAAAGACTAGTACAGAAATAGGGATATGGGGGCAGATGAATTTTTGCAAAGAATCTGTTTTTTATATGGGTTTATTATAGCTTATGGCATATGGGGACAGATGACAATTCAAAGATTCTCTTTTTATTCTTTTCATAATAGTATCAAAAATTCAATAAATCAAATAAGGAAAGGAAGATCCACTTACAGCAACTAAGGAGCAAGATGAGGATGCCTGTTCTCAACTTGCAAATACCAAGAGGAAGAGCGGCGATGTCGTCGGCTTCCCTATCCCAAGGTGCCTGGAAAATTTCGAAACTTGTTTTTTTTTTTATATATATATATATATTGGATCAATAAAAAAAGCCCGATTGAATTTCTTCAATTGTGGGCTACCCATTACTGTTTCTTTGGGGTTTGGACAATCTCACTTTGTCTGTCTGTCTCTGTGTTATTTAACCAAATATTCTACATCTCCCATACTCATTGCATCCTACATTCCTACAATGAACAGTAAATGCTTTCCCTTTCCCAAAAAAAAAAAAAAATGCAGCAACTGCAGTATAGAGTATTATCACCTTCAAATATACAATATTGAGATATATATATTATATAGTTGGCAATATTCGTTTTGCCCACCAACAAAACTTTTCCACAAGTTACATAACTTAACTGTGGGAATGGAATTGAATTGGAGTAGATCAAAACTTATATATAGATAAAGGAATAGGAGGATGATTTTATGATTTACAAAAAGCTGTACGTTTGAAAATGAAGATCAACTTCGAGGAGAAGTTGTAGATGTAGGAGACAATATTATTCTTGTTGAAGTTGCAGTACTTCCTAGACAAGCCTCTTTACCAATACAACAAACTCGATTCCTAGTTGGTGTTGTTGCTGTAGACTCAGACTCAGAGTCGCACTCGCCATCTCGACCGCCTTGTTGCACATGATGCTCCACACCACTTTGCTCATTTCTCTTGATAATATTTGCTTCTGAATTAGGGTTGCTCAATGTATCTTCTTCCAGAATTTCTCCAATTCTACACATTATGCTGTAAGCCAAATTTTTTACAACACGCGAATACGCTTCCAGAATGGAGTGCCCCACATCCTGCATCCACTCATTTAATTTCAATGCCATTGATCATCATTATATGACAACTATATATATACATCCATCCCCATAAAAAAAAACACTTTATAATACTTACCCTGCCATATTGAATTTTTGTAGCATCAAGAAATGTTTGAGGAAGATTTGGGTATCTACTCTTTATCTGTTGTAAAAGTGCTTCTGCTCGCTCCACTAGCAACTCCATCTTATCCACCTCAGACATCGGGTCCTTGATGAAAGACCACGATGTTCGCACCGGGGATTTACCACTACCTTCTTCTCTAATTCTCTCTTTCCATGCAAATGCAGCCGCTTCCAATCTATTAATGGCCTCCAGGGCATTGTGTTCAGATTTTAAGTTGAGTGAAACAAACATCTCCCCAACCGAGCTGGACTCCACACTCAACACCTTGTACATCTCCTCACTGAGGTTTGCCTTCCCAGACTGTAACCATGTAGAATGAAATTATATATGGAATATCACAAAAATAAATATAAGAGAACATTGAAAATTATCAGACATTATATTAGATATGATGGTTTAGTGATTTCATTTCTCTTCTTCCGTGAGACATTTTTTTCTAAGCTCAAGGGTAACCTCAGCCCATCATCTAATCAGGCTTCTAGCTTAAGTAACAATACTTGCTCCTGTTAAACAAATTCACAGCTTAATAATCCAACATTTAATGTTAAAATTGCTCTGGATGACATTGATGAAAATTCTCACCTTGGGAAGGGCATCCTTGATAATGGATGGAACAGGCATTTCAAGCAAAACATTTTCATTGATTGATTTTGCAGCCTTGAATACTTGATTTACCACCTTGTTCTTATATTGCAACTTCTTCCTTTCAGCGTCTGAAAGCCCCGTTTTTGGTACTTGTGGCAATGGGAGCCACCACCTCTTGCTCTCCCTTGCACTCTTATTTCTTCCTTCTGCTTTACTGCCAACTTCTGCATACGAAAATTCAGTGTTCACCATTGATTCCAGTAGTTCCTGTCAATTTTCACAATTTAAATTGGTAAATATTGGCAACGTGTTAAGAGAAAAAAATTATAGATGGTTGACAGAAGAATCACCTACAATAAGCATAGAGTCCAACTTTTGAAGTGCTGGGAGATTCATGTGTATGTCTGCACGGGCTTTTGGTGTCATTATCTGCTCGTAAACGAATAACATAAATCCTCATCACATGGGCAGAACGCATAATTTCCTGTTAACTAGAATACACAAACTTGAAGAATATATACCTCCATAGTCCTGCCATTGGCACCACTTTGCTTAGCAGGTACTAGCTCCACCATATAGTTAGTAGGAGAGAGTAACCAGTCCATTTCTCTTTGCCATTTACTTTTCCTTTCTTCAGCCAGTGGCTCCAATTTCCACAGCTCCCCAAAAATAGAGGCTGCAAGTTCGAATATGTGCATTTTATAAGTTGAGTGATGAAGAAAGGAGATACTATATATGTTCATAGAACATCAGGTTGAACTTTGT
Organism: Corchorus capsularis; assembly: GCA_001974805.1. Lineage (NCBI taxonomy): Eukaryota > Viridiplantae > Streptophyta > Magnoliopsida > Malvales > Malvaceae > Corchorus > Corchorus capsularis. Next base: position 54,516 of record AWWV01008335.1, read on the forward strand.
CAAATATACTACTTTGTCTACTTTATTATACATGCTTTCCTGTGTACTGTATGTAAGTTTGTAAATGTTCATTCTGATGCATGTTTCTGAAATATCTCTCTTACTTCACAACACATTTTAGGTTTACTATTAGGTCTTGTTGCAGGATTCGGTGGGCCGGGGATGCTATCTAAAGTGCTCCTGAAACACAAACTAACTTTACTAGCAGATTTAATGGGATTTTCACCAATCACCATGGAAAAACACAAGCTATGATCACCATTGATTTGCATGTTTTCAAAGATCTGGAGCTGTTTCTGACATAACAATAGAACATATGAAGTGCTAAGAATTTTCTTATATTTTAATTAACCAAGTATCAATTCCTGTGTATATATATAGTTTCAGATGATCCCGCTTACAATTTTAATAATAACAGAATCATATGCAAAAACTGTGAAAGGAGAATCATGAACAAACCAGGTCAAAGATTAATAATTAATTAAGAGCTTAAAATAAACACACCTGCAAGATTTGTTATGGCATTTGACAATGCCAAAGCTGCGGAGACACCCTTCCTTCCACCTGTAACATCTTCCCCCAGTAAAAGCTTTGCAAATTTTTCCTTCATGGTCTCAACATCTGAAAATGGAACAGCATAAGTAGGTTTGTCTTTGACATAGAATTTCTTGGGGCTATCTGAGAGCTCCCATTCATCAGAACCCTGTTCGTCTCTCTTCATTGTCATCCAGTGGGAAGAAAATGATCCAAAAGCATATTCTTTGCTAGAAGAAGAGCTTGAGAAATTATCATCATAATCCAAGGAGTCAGATGCACCATCTCCTCTGCTGGTTCTGCTTTCATTTTCATAAGACTGATTGTTGAGAATGCAACTCTCAAGACCATTGTATGTCATTATCCCTGAAAAGTCAGGATTTAATATTCCATTTATTAGAATGAGGAAGGGAATTTCAGAATTTATTAGCAATCATCACGCCACAATAAATAGAAGCATCCTCAGGTTGACACTTTTGCAAAACGGATTACACATGGTCATCACCGCGCAGCTTATGATCATACAGGGGGTGCTATATATTGATATATACAGAGGCAGGCCTCATGAAGATTTTATTTTGAGATGCAATGCAAGCTTTGCTTGGTAACCATTTTAATCCTTATACACAGTAAGTATGAAGACATAGGGATGCTAGGCATTGGCTTTTCCTTTATGTTTCAAAGAGAAGAAATGAGAGATGAGAATGTTCATAAAAATTGAGTAAATCATAAACCAATATAGTATATATATGCTATCAGATTCAGGAGAGAAATTAAGCAGCTTATCAGTGAATTTCAATCATAATTAAAAATGAAGTAGTAGTCTATCATAGGTGATGGATTTCCAGATATGAATACTGAATAGGAACATGGCAGGGTATGTTGCAGTCCTTGGATTAATAATTGATTAGTCTGGTGGGCAAAGAAAAACGCAGAAAGTTTCACACATTTTTCATATCTCTGGGGTCATACTCATACTCATAATAGTCATAGTCATATAGATGGTCAAATAGTAATACAAAAAATGTACAGTACAGATCGATTACTGTATGCCATACTACTTCTACGGTCTACGGTCTACGGTCTAAGGCAGGGTATTAGTAGTCACAGATCTGTTTCAGATTTCTCATTTATTCCGAATAAATGAGTCTGTCAGATTTGTCCTTATTTGTAGAAAAGTCAGATATCAGCACATGGTTTGGTAGTGCAAATGCAAAGTTAGCAAGCACACATCAATATTGTTTTATTTTATTTTATTTTTTCAAAAAAGAAAAAGAAAAATGGAAAATGGTTTTTTTTCCTGATTTTTGAAAAGAATCTATGAAAAGTCGTAATTGCCCATCTCTTATCTTATACTAGTCCTAGTACTATACCATATTACTAGAGGGTAGAGCTAGTAATAAGAGGAAATCAAGATGGCACATGGTCAAGGTCACGGAGGGCATGCATTTTCAATTTCAATTTCAATTTCATTTTGTAGGTGCACAAAATTAAGCATGTGTTCCCTCAAATATCAAGCACGTCAATCATTTTTTGATAATAATAGTAATAAAATAAAATACAAGGAGGCATTAATTAACAGCAAATTAATACTAGTACTATACAACTAGTAGTAATTATGCTTATAATTCCGGATGAAGACAAGAGACAGAGAGGGACTTGAGGGCAGAAGCTTTCCCCAAGTTTTTGAAAGCTATATGGACCACAGCAGCAGCAACAGCAAGATGATGAGAAATTTCGTAGAAACCCGAAAGCTTAGATCTGAACTTCAAACACCAAATCCCTACTTAATTACTAGTGCTAATTATGTATAAAGGTTAAAAAATGAAGAGGTGGCATGGATTTGGGTATAACATCCTTTATGGGATTTGTTGTTTTGCAGCAAAAATTTACTTTTTTTTGTAGAAGGAAATTTTGAATAAATGGGTGATATAGAAATACTACAGTGGGAAATTGGAGGTTGGAGATGAGAGTATTGGATGATTTCAACTTTTCATCAGGAAAAGTGGTGTGGACATCACTCTTTGTGTCCCCACCCAGTAATAACTTGATTATACACTGAGAAAGAGTTGTAAATGAAGATGACAGAACAAGGGTTTTAATTAAGGGTTTAGCAGCACATTAATCCACAAAGCAAAATGTAAATAAATAAACGCCATCAGATCAAATCAAAGCCCAAAAACTTAACACGATGTCGATGATGTAGTATAATAAGAAAGGGAAAGGGAAATGGGAAATGGGGTAGGGTTGTTGGGGAATTAAAGGGGGATGGGATCATGCAAAATTAAAGGAAAGGAAACATATTGTACATACATGATACATGTATTCACACCTCGTCTCAAGGTAGCATTAATGTTGTGGTAATTAAAGAAATAAATAGAGTCAAGCATTGTTGCATGGCCATGGCAGAAATGACACAGTCAAGACTCAAGACTCAAGACTCAAGTAGTAGTAACTTAATCTATCTATAAAAAGTAAATGAGTTGAATGAACAAGATTTGCTGCCTGCACCTTATGGACCCCACCAACCCTTTCTACTAACTTTGCCTCAATAATAATCTATGAATATTATTATGAAATGAAGATCGATGCATGTGTTTGTGTTAGGTTAAGACAAAATTAGAGGAGACTGGAGATCTTTAGACTTTAAGCCGGTGGAAGAAATTGACTACTACTATAATATGAACATCAATCACGGAAGAAAATTTCCCAGAAAACAAGTGAGCTACTAATATTAAGGGATTAAAAAAAAAAGGTAATTAATTACTACTCCTAGTAATATAATACAGTAAAGAAATGGAAAACTTACTGTCTTGCTCATCAAAATCGAGGCTAATCTCTCTCTCGCGGCTACAGCAACCCAATCTTTTCTTCATCAACATCATTTTTTTCTAAATTTTCTTCTCCTACTGCTCTGCTACTGCTTGATCTCTGTACCAAACAAAACAATATACTACTCCATTTGATGTCCAAAGTAACCCAAATGAAAGCAAGCGCAAGTAAAACCAACCGGCCGCGGCCCGGCATTTTGATTTTGGTTCTTATTTATGAAAGCTTTTCTAGTTCAAAAAGGCGCTGTACAGAAATAAATTTGATATAAAAAAAAACAGAAAAGAAGAAAAAGCCATATATAGACTCAAACACCCAAATGAAGAAAATATTTTGGTTAAAAATATACTCCATACTATACTTGTAATAGAAAGGAAAAATCCCCATCGACCATCCATAAAAAAGAAGTGCATTTGAAGAAGAACAAACCTGAATAGTATACTCAGAGGAGGAAATGCGGTAGCTTCAAAAACTGAGAAAGAGCAAGGAAAAGATGAGAGAGAATCAAGTATATGAAAGTTGGATCCAAGGCCTTGTGGGTAGAGACTTGAGCTTCAGTTTCAGAGGGGAGGATTACAGAAATTTTATTTACTTGACTAAACTCTAAAACTCTAAACACTACATAAGAGAAAAGAGAAGACGGAACCGATTCTTGACTGTCTTGTCTTCTTCCCACTTCAGACTTGTTCAGACTTACGACTTAAAAAATTAAATGGAGAGTCAGAGACCCAACAAATCAAGTTTCTCAAATAGACATACTCAATTTTTTTATTTAAAATTTTACCATTATTACTAGACTAGGGAGTAGGGACTAGAGACTAGAGACTAGGGAGTTGGTGCCAAATTTTTCTCCTTTCTTTTTTTCTTCTTCTAAAAAAGACAAGAAGTAAGTAAGAGTAATAAGACTTGGTGGCTCGCTCCTGAAGTGAAGAGATTGAAATTCGAAATCCAACAACAACCGTGGTCCGTGGAGGGAAGGTGGGGCCCAAATGGAGACTTGTGTCTGTGTGTCCAAATCCCAATTCAAAAAGGCCGAAAGGCAAAAGCAATGGTAGCCTCGCCTCGTTGTGGTTGCAGGTTTTATGGGCCAAGAAAGGCGCGGATGGAATGAGACGTTGTCTCTTGTCTGCATACTGCATTTGATGGAATGGAATGGGCCACTCAACACACAATCTTATGCAAATAATTCATCATTGCAAATTGCAAAAATGGTCCAGTTCCAGTAGCGCCACCGCGCGGATGCTTCCACAAGCAGCGCCTTTTCTCAACTTTGTCTCCATTATTTACTCTAGTAACCATCTACACCCTTACCTTTATGCATGCACTATTATCGTTAACTACAAACACTAGGACTAGGTGGCTCGTAACGAATATCTAACAAAATTACATTACATTACATATAATAGTTTATTCTATAGTCTATAGTATATAGCTAGCCCACACTATCTCTTTTACGTAGCTTTCTCGATCGATCGGTGGATGGGTCCCTGGGGTGGGGCAACAGATTGGGTACATAATAGGAATACAATAATATATTGGGAAAATCAGATCGAGGCATATGGATATGCAGAAACAACGATGCCTTAAGTTGTGATTGGTGGTGGGTTGCAAATTTTACGGAAACCACTGTGTGAGAGCAACCTTAATTTGTGTTACCCTTTACATGCCCATGCCGGCACTGCAGGAGAGTGTTTTGTTTTGTTTGAGGGGAATTTAGGTACATCCTTTTCTTTTGCACACCTTTATGCGCTAATAACTATATTGTACTACTAGTACTATTTAGTAGTATCAAATTTCCATATGATTTGCTACTATCATCAAATTCAAAGGGATAAGGGATGCCCATGCTCTCTTTCCTCATGGCTAATACTTTGACTAAGCCTACCCACAAGCTTCTCAACATGGGACGATTACCAAACTCTATATATCTATATACTCATTCTCATCTATCTGCCCTCTAAAATGAAGTTAATTTAGACTTATTAGTCAATTAATAATAATCCAAACCTAATTTCTTTTCTTTTTTTTTTTCCTTTTTGGTAGTTGAGGTAGCTAATCAAACTCTTACTACTGAGACTAAGAGTGCAGCACTCTAACACTAGCGCATTAGCACCAATGCTAAATCTAATTCTCTTCCTTGGTCTATATATAATATTAGGATTTTTTATCATTGAGTTTATCACCAATGCTTTTTCATGGACCAAGCAGAGCACAAGGCCCACTTAGTTACACGACGCCTAGCTCCAAGAAACCTCAAAAGGCCGCCAGCCTTTTACTTTAACTTGCAGGCTGCAGCCAGGCACCATATATATAACATAAGATGGGGATTGGGCCCTCTCCATTTGTCACCATTCATAAATATTCCTATAATTATGGGCCTTCACTGCACCTTTCTTCGCTCCCGCTTGTGCTGCTGCATAATGCATATAATGGCAGACGCTCGGGTAAGAACAATTTGTGAGACCATTATATATATCTTTCTTAATACCATAATCCATTCACTTCACAATCCATCAATGATATAAAAAAACTTGCCCACTCCTAGAGAGTAGAGACTTCCGCAAAAGTATGAAGCTAGTAGTGTCAGTCATTTCACTGTCCGCAGCTCAGGTAGACTGGCATTGGCCACAAATTGTCATATCGTGCTTCCGCTATCCTTATTCATGTCAGCTTCAATTTCAAAGATGCTTTCTAAAGCAACACTCAGCTCATGCTATTATCTCCTAGTCGTAGCCGTGCAAAACCACAACACAAACTCAGGGCAATCGCACCATTGCAAACGAAAGGTCAAAATTTCAGTATAATTATAATTAAATAATTAAATCAAAATTCATGACATGTGTCCCCAGCTCCCGGACAAAACAAAAGCACCAGTATTCCAGTACCCATATCCAGCCTAGAAACCTTTTGTAAAGCAGAGTTCAATTTCAATGGGGAAGTTTGATTGAAAGCAACCCCCAGCCTCAGGGGCCAGGCCAACGTAAAAGTAACATTACTCTTTTCCACTTAGCATTTTCACTATAGATAGAAAGGTCAGTAGACATAAAAATATGATATATAAAAAAAAGTAGACATAAAAATATGGCATCATTTGAAGTCTTCAAAACTAACTAAAAATCCTTGTTCCAAGCATATCTAGTAGCATCCCACAATAGTAACTCACTAGTTCATTATTATTTATGTATACGGTAAGAATATCAAAAGTTAGTTAGTACTCATAATACTTACCTTACATATTCCCTCATCATTTTTTTCATGTTATTTATTGACTAGACTGGTCCCGTACTAATATGCCAAACATGATTTCTGCCTGGAAAAGGCTTTTGGAACGTTGTTTACAAACAACAGGACAATAAAGGAACAACAGTTATGTTGAAATTTGAAACCAGAATGATGACTAGCTTAAATGGCAGAAATGTTCCCATTGACAAATTTGGCAACAACATTGACCTTTAATGGACAATGTTTTGACAAAAGGCTGCTCTGCTGGATTTTTTGACATAATGAGCGTAAAAGGTCTACTTTCTTAAGCATATATGCCAATATATCCCAAGAATAAACTATACATCCATTACTTAAATAAAATCAATTTGGTCATTATCGATAGGGCGTATAAAGTCTCGTAATAAGTCTTAAAGATTCTTCTCTGAGAGTAGGCTGTAAAAAGCAATGTAAACCCAGCTCCCAGGCCCAGCAATGCAAAATATCAAAGATAAGAACAATCAAACATATCTTAGCAACTGAGAAGAAGAAATTTTTGCTTTACTTAATGCAAATTGCTCAAGATGGTCCAACTTAATAGCCCCTTTACCTGAAGAGTTCAAAGATGACCATTGTTTCCACAACCACAAGCTATTTAAAAACTAGTATTTCAGCTAGAAGAAAAAGGCTAGTCCTCAATTGATATATTTAACAGCAATTGCTGTCATCAAAGGTAATAAAATTTGAAGTTGAACATCTTGTCCCATGAATAGAATATTGATAATATCATCCTTATATAAGACAAAAGGCAACAGAAGAAAAAAAATAGTAATATACAGAATAGGGTTGCAATCTAACAAACTCAGGTACTAACAGAAAAGCTATTAGAGCATGCTAATAGCATAAATTTGCTTTCGTTTGGCCAAATCAGTTGTATGCATTTCAGTCACACTGAACATCTTACTAAGGGAATTTCCCAATCACGAAGTACCTAGAGCACCTCCCTAAAGTTTAAAGCCGTTACACAAGATCTACAAACCTTGAATCCTTTTATTAAATACCCTCTATCAAGTAAATCTTTGAACCTTCAAATGAACCGATAAATAACTGACAATGCTACATCTTAAAAATATGTCCAGACAAGGAAATATAATACTAATTGAATAGAGAATATTCCTGATCATAGAAACTGTAGTTCTACCTTAATGGCATTTGTATGATATTTAAAGTTGTGATTGTGCAGTGAAATCAAATTAAAATCACATCAATGGAGACAATCAGAATCAAAATGTCAGCAAAACCAATCAATTACATCGAATTAGAAGCAAGAAAAATAGACGTATATTAAAAAAAGAGGATAGAGTCAAGAGCAAACATCAATCTAGATGCATACAAATATGTTAACAAAAAAAACAAAAGACAAAATAAATGAATCAGTATTCCAAATGGCAAGGATGAAAAACAGAACCTCATTGAAAGGTAAATAAATCCTAAAACCAGAATGCCACCCACCTTAAAATTGAAGTTTACAACTGGAACCTTGCAAAGATCAATAAACTTCACTGTGCAAGTATTTTTTTAATCAATTGCTAGACCAACTTGCACACAACATAAATGTGAAGTTATCCTGACCCTAGAATTAGCTAAGATTAACCAAGAGTTAAAAACGATACCTAAACTCTCTTGCTCTCGTTATTGGACTGTTGAAGCTGAAAGTAGTTGATCAAAGTCAGAACCGAAAAACCATTATCCTGAAGGGACAACTGAGATTTATTCCCCAAAAGGCTTCAAGGATTTGGTTAAATTGCACCCAAAATGATCAAAGAAAAACCACCTTAGACCTTTTTTAAATTTCTTTTAGAAGAGCCTAGACCAGTAGATGAACTGGAAAAAAATATTTAAGTTTGTGAGAAATCTTCTAACATAACGTGAAATACAAGTTTTACGGTTGTTTTGCTATTACAGTTTGCATATTAAACTTACAGAAGAAATTTACCTAAAAGAACGTTAGGGAGTTCTAACATCACACATATCATAGAATAAGTTTGCACACCTTTTTTATTCATTTTAAAGAAAAAAAAAAGGCTACAAACATAGTAATTGATACTAGTACTTGACAGTTGACATTTAACAGAAATTAACTAATTCCAACGTAGTAGTATTAGCATATATGAAGCGCACAAGTAATTGCAGTATATAAGTAAAAGCAATTTGCAATAAGTGATGCATTTGTTTCACTATCATCAAAAAAATCTGGGCAATTTAAAACGTTTTACCGCTATCTGTACCAGAGACACTAAATACTAACAGGGAAAGATAGTTACGTTTGAGGGATGTCCTAACTCCTAACCAAGCTCCAACTAGGTTTCGTTTTCAACAAAACAACAAGACGATGAAATCTAATTTGAATGGATCTATCAATGGTCAATGGATAATAGCTCTCTCTTGGTTTATATATCTGTTAATTAGTAGTGAAATTGGAAATATTATCTAGAAAAAAAAAGTGAAAGAAACTTAAAATAAAATGAAATCCAAATCTAAAGATTGAGAGGGAAACCATAGAGAAAGTAAATCGGAAGCAGAGATCTGAAGAAAACCCACAAAAATAAACAAGGCAAGATCCATGCAACACCTCACCGCGGTCTCCGATTCAGTTGATGCAAGGCGGGATCCAATTCTCGCATCCTCCAATCAGCTGGCTTAAATTGGATCCAATTGGATTAAAAAAGAAGGAGAGGCAGGCAATCAGTTCCCGACCTGCACCAAGCGAATTAGAGACCGCCGGTAACTGAATCAATGTTCCAGTTGAGTTCCAGCTCCTTTGAGAGAAAGGGAAAGTGTTTATGTTTGGGTGTAAAACGCAACCGTGTGTTACTATTACTATTTTTCTACTAAGGGAAAGGGAAACCAACCCTATCACAATAGGCTTGGGTTTTGCCTTGCTTGCCTGTTATTTATAACCACAACAGACCACTTTCTTACCTACACGTGTCCCCGCACCGACTCCGGTTTTTGAGTTAATAAATCTCATGCATGGAAATGAAATTATGGCGCAAGTTGTTTTACACTTGAAAAATATCAGCTATCAATGTACCAAAAAAAAAGAAAAATATCAGCTATCCTAAATTATTATTATATAGGTAGAAATTATTATTATTTAGCCCCCGACACCGAACCCGTAATAACTTTTCTTTTTCACTAAAAAGAAAATTTATTTGTATTGGGTTTCTATTAAAAGTAAGAATAAAATAATAAAAAAAGAGGCGTGGAATGGAGTGAAATTACGAGGTGCCACTATCTAAGGTAGAATGCGGGGGGTACAGTAAGAGCACGTGCGCGTGGTCTGCAGCTGCAACGTGGAGTAATGGTGTCGGGAGTGGGACATGGTGATAAAATTGAAAAATAAAAAAGAAAAGAAATCTGAAATGAATCGGCCTCTGCCTCTGGGCTCTGCCGTTGAATTTATTCTTCTGCTTTTCCAATAATAAAATGCCACGTTCCTTTATTTTCAAATTAATTATAGCTGTCCCGGATCCATCTTCACCTTTCACGCCCCTACTACTCGACTCGCCCCATTGCAGTTTGCCATTACATTACAGGTATAATTAATTCTCACTCCTTTAGATTTACATTTACTCTAAAAAAATTTTTTTTTAGATTTCAAATTTTAACAATAGCATTTTAGAGAGATAGAGTCTTCTCTTCGATAGCAAGAATTGATGTTAATTTTACCAAAAAGAATTGATGTTAATTTAGAGGGGGAAAAGACGTAAGAAATGATATATATTATTATAAAGTAAAAGTTACTTTCTTTGGTTTTTGCGGAAAATTAATCAAATAGTCAAACCTTATACTATACATTTGTACCTGTTGTGGTCTTTACTTTAGAAAATTTATCCTATTAGTTTCAAAAGTCAAAAATTAACGCCAAAGAGTATCGGAAGAGCTTGTTCATATGGAGTTTGACGCGGACTTGATTGTGAATTAGTTAGAATTCAATATAATTACCCGATATTATGAGATTAATATATAAAAAGAATTAAAAAAAACTAATTACATTAAATAATAATAATTTCTATAAATAGAAAATTAGCTAACACATAGGGGTATCTATTAACAACATATATATATATAAGTACTATGTTGAGTGTTGATGAATATTAAGACTTAATTAGGCTAAGAAAGGTTTCTTGTTTTGAGTTTTGGCATCCCTTCAAGTTTAAGTTAACCCAAAACAAAAGCCATTTATTTTAATTAGGTTGGGGTTTGGAATTGGAGATTTGTAATTTGTTTTTTTTTATTATTATTCTTAAATCATAGGAGTAGTATTTACTACCTTTTACATCACAATAAAAACAAAGAAAATACTAATTTCATTTGAATGAATGGGAATTACATTTTCTTTAAAAAAAAAAACAAAAAAAAACAAACTTTTTCCAAGAGCAATACCAAGCTAACCTAAAATCTAAATGATGATGCATTAAAATCTATCTAGTCCCTAGAAAGGCTAGAATTAAGGAATTGACAAAATTTACTAATCAATAATAATAACTGTCTATACTCTAAAATACCTACATCCTAGTAATTAATTGATTTGTTAGTTTATAATTATGGAGTATTGTTTTTAACAAAAGAGAAGGATAGAATGGCAGGAATGGTGATGGTGGTTGGTAAAAATCTCCCTACTCCCTTTATGAAGTGAAATGAAAAAAGTGCAAAAAAGATTTTTAAAAAAAAGAAAAGAAAAATAAGAGGGCCTTCTACAAAGGAAATGAACCAAATATGGTTATATCATTAATTTATTGATTTAATTTAACTAAAGCAGCACCTTTCTTGATTTGTGCCCTATTCATTGGGTTTTCTCCATTAATGTATACCATACCAGTTCCAACGTTAGGTCGAGAAAGTGAAAGTTGAGTTTTTTTTTTTTGGATGAAAAAGGTTGAGAGTCTTAATAATATAGTATTATTATTATCAACGGTGAAGGTGATGATCTGAGCATTCCTTTTTCTGATTCCCTGGACTGGGAAATGGAATCTTGCGACTTGCATCCTTATTTATCAATTAATTTACAATAATAATTTATTTATTTTTGTCCTCAAAGTCAAATATAGATGCCCCGCCATAGTAGTAGAATAAAAATTCTACAAACAACGGCACATAGTATGAATTAGAAATTTAGAATATAATTAAAAAAAAAGAAAGACATTTAGAATTAGATCTTTCACCAAAAAGAAAAAAAAAGAATAAATCGACTGATCGAATGATTCAAGTATATTGAACCATAAATTTGATTTATATGACAAAATTAAATACTGAATATATATGCCATGATTCGCGTTTTTCATGAAAGAATCATTCTTTTTGTCCCTCCAAAGTCTCCCTCCTAATCTCCCTCTTGATGTGTCATTTCTTTTTTCTTTTTTAATTATAGAATTCTAGGAATAAAATATAAAATTAATTTCACTAAGTTTAGTCCTAAATTAAAATTTTATTCTTATTTTAAGGGTAAATTTCAAAATTAATAATTTATTGTTATAAAGTTTTAGAAATAAAATACAAAACTAATTTCACTAAAGTGTAGCCCCAAATTAATTTTTTTTATTTTAGGGTAAATTCCATAATTAATAAAATTATTATAGGGTTTTAGAAATAAAATATATAACTAATTCACTAAGTTTAGTTCAAATTAAAATTAAAATTTTATTTTAAGGGTTAAAAAAATTAAAATTTGTAAAGGAAGTATTGAGACCAATAAAATGATGACATGTGGCCTAACGTGTGATGAATATGTCAGGAGAGAACACTGTATGGAGCAAAATGGAGGGATGTGTAACAAAATTCTTCATGGAATTACAATTTTTTTGAAATCGACTCATGAAATTACAATTAGCAAGAAAGGTCGCATATCAAAAGGCAAATAAAGAAACTCAGACTCTCTTGACTTTTTTTTTTTCCTCTGTTTTTTTTTTTCCCTTTTTTTAAAGATAAATGTATATGAAACTGAGTGATGGACCTGATCCAAAACCAAAAGTGGGCTATAATAAATAAGTAAGTTTGTAAATCGGAAGCCCATGCTCATGGCCCATATTGTTATCTGGATCTAAAATATAGATATAGGGTGTGTTTAGTACACCGTTTCATTACAGTTTGACCGTTTCACCACCGTTTTGGGTCCAAACGGAGTTTAAGTGTAAACTTCGTTTCGAGGCTCTAATAATCTCATCTGTACAGTACCTAATCTAATCTGTAGTGTAATCTCATCTGTACAGTTGCTAAACAGTGTTAATCGTACTGCTAATCTGTACAGTTGCTAAACAGTGTCAATTGCACCACTACCGCACCGCTCTACTAAACGCAGCCATAATAGCGGCAGTAACAAATTTAGAATAAAAAATGCAATCAATCATAGCGGCAGTAACAAATTTAGAATAAAAAATGCAATCAATCAGGCCGGTTCAAGTAATTTGGCACTTGTTCCCCTTAAATAAGGTCTCGAGTTCGAGTCTTGTGAATGGTGGGAAAAACTTTGTTAGGAGGGCTTTACCCCATAGTAGGTTAAACTTGTAAATATTAAAAAAAAAAATCAAGAAATGCAATGCTGAAAAAGATGAAGAATTGAAGATCCAAAGGAACTAGGCAAAACAAAACTAGTCTAGTGCTGTATTGTATAATATAACTATAATATGAAGCTAAGCAGTTTTCCTCGTACATTTCAGCCTGTCTATTAATTTAAGACTCAACGGAACCATACAAGTTTATATCACATTGGATATTAATGCAGAAGAAGCAGAGACTTAAGAAAGCAAAACATGATAACCCTTTATTATCCTACCAACTAGAAAGCTATACTATATTTCAACAAAAAAAAGATCCTCCTGGTGCAGCTACATTTTTTCACTGATTAGTTGAATGAGATTCCAAGGCAGCTAGCGATCCAGTGAAAGAGGGTCAAAGCCAAAGGAGCCAGCATCCGAGTGACTTTGGGCAGTGTTGGATAACTGAGTGTCCCAAGTATGAACCAATTGAAGCTTAGGAGGGCAACTGCATCAGAAGCAGGTTTGTTCTTTATACTGAAGAAAAACTGAATCACACTTTTAAGTGACATCCCCACTACTGTAAACAGCGCCACCACTAGAGGCATGCAAGGATCTTCAGCTTCCCACACTATCATTCCTACCAAAAGTGATAAAATTGCACTGAATAGTGTCTGTGAAAGTGCAATCTCTCTTCGCTCTTCAACCACGCCGCCATTGCCGTCTATATTCGGAACTATGCTGGTGGGATTAAATGGTTTAATAACAGATCCGGTTGGTGCAGAGGCAGGTTTTATGAAATCAATATTATATCCGCCATTAGTCTTGCTGCTCTTATCCTCCCAAACTTGTCTGTTCATCATCAGCTCTTGAAAGGAGATGCCACTTCCCTTATTAGAAGTGGATATCAAGGATGCAATAGTACCATAGGGAATGACCTGATCATTATCGCCAACCTTTTTGCTTTTGTTTGTGACCTCATCCTGACCTCCTGATCTAAAGCTCCATGCTGCTTTACCTTGAATTTCTTTCAGCCGGAGGTTTTCTTGCTTTAAATCCTGCAACTGCTAGGTGCACAATATTTTCAGCATATATTATATATATATGCAACATCCCCTGCTGATACCCACATTCAATTTGTATGCATGTCTATGTATACTAATATATATTCTAAAGTTTGCATCCTCCAAATATCAAAACATAATATCAGAAAAGAAAATTGATATTCAGATGATTAAAAGGTTTTTATTACCTCGGCCTTTAAAAGTTCAATGTTGGCAATGGCCTTGTCATGTTCTTCTTCAAGTTCTATTAATATGGACTCCATAATTCTCCGTTCTCTAACAGCTGCTTGGAGATGGTCCTTGAGCTCCTTCCTGTCCCAAACAAGAGACTCTAACTCAAACTGCATCTCACGCACATGCTGTTCCAGCTGCAAAAACACCATGCCTACTTGTTATACATCAATTATTATGGAGAAGAATGCAAAACAAGGTGCTTTTATGGCAATTATTGTAATTGTAGCAATTAATTGTAAGAGTAGGTAACTAAATACAACAATCTTACAGAACAAGGCTATAGTAACCTTATCCAACACTTAATTAAGAAGCCCTTGATGAGAATAAGTGAATAACAAATTTTATTACTGTGCATTGAGGAGGTTGATAGAGAAATTGTAAGAGAATTAGGCTAATTACCAGTCTTTCCCTCTGCAAGGCAGTTAAGAATCGTAGAGGAAGAGAAAGAAGAGCAATGGTCCAAGTTACTGCTTTCCAGAAGAGATTGACATGGAACGAAATGGTTGCCTTTACCAATTCCATCCAGGTTTGAATTGCAAGAAAGATGGTGTTCATACATGACGTGAACACCAATTTGCACACCGCAAATGGCATCGCTACCACCATCGTTACGTTTCTCATTAATTTAGGGAACACCTCCATCAAACCGGCCACTGGAGCTTCTTCCTTCCTCAATCACACACCCACATATTGCATAATCTTCAATTGATTAAAGCTTCAGCTTCTGATGCTCTGCATTGAAAGGGGAAAAAAATCCTTCATTTTGCACCAAATTCAAATACAATAAAAGATGCGACAAAAGAAAATGTGACAAAAATCAAACAATGGGAAAATTATAAATAAACTGAAAAAATCATCGAACAAGATTATAGTCTTATTAAGGAGCAGAAGAGTAAGTAAATGAGCCTTGGGAAAATATAACAATAATTGTGGAAGAGGGAATTTTAAAAGCTCAATATATGTAGGATGTAAATATAAATATTAAAGAGAAGGAAAAAAAAAAACAGAGGAAATTAAGTCACTTGTATAATTGTTGACATAATTAAAGAAAACAAGCAGAAGCACATCAAAATGGAAAGCATGCAAATTAGTAAAGGAGAAAGAGGGAAGCAAATTGGAGAGTGGGGAATGGTGAAGGAGTATGTATTAGTACTAGTGGTGAACCCAGAAACCTGGATGGAGTGCTTACAGAGGAGTGGTTGTTGCAGAGCAGAGAAAAAGAAGACTAGTAGATTTGATTTGATTTGAGAAGTACTGAACTCAACTCTAACTCAAAGGGATTTTGTTTCGAGTCTTTTGAGAGGCAGAAGAAAGAAACAGTTAAGAAGGGAGAAAGGTGGCACCCATGAGTGCGCCTTGAGTGACACGTATCCAAAGTTAACATGGAATATATCGAAATCAAGTTTCAACTTTGAATACTGAATATAATAAATACTCCCAGTTATTCAGATTCAGATAAGGTTAAGAATGTACCAAAAAAAGGAAAAACAAAAGATAAGGTTAAGGTTGTGTTGTTGCGTCTCCATTCTCTTCTTTATTTACCCCAACTCTCCACATTTCTTTACTACTTACTATACACTGGCACTTGGCAGTGGGCACCTTAGCTAGCTCCTTTTCCTGCCTTTGAATATCTTTCCAAGTTATAAAGACGAATGGAATTTGCATGAGTCCTTTCTAACAGAGTTTTGTTACGAAAATTGACCCGAAATTTGGTCTTCATGGTGTGTTTTTATATGATTGGTCTAATAAATGGATCTCACCACTACTTGAGTGGAGTTTTATTACATAACATGGGATAACTAATCATGACACGTCATGGGAAATAAAATTCGGGTCAATTTTTCAAACGGTGTGGAATTCCCTTTCTAATAACAACATTAGATTTAGGTGTGAATGAAATCCGGAGCGGAAGTTTGTACATAATTGGGCCTCGGGGAAAAGCTCAATCCAACAGCACACGGCCTCTCCCTCCATTTTCTTTTCTTCCTTTAATATATGGAAAATTGAAGCCGATTGTATAACTAATTTGCTGCTGCTGCTGCTGCTGGATGATCTCATCTCTCATCTTTCTTTTTATGTTTTCTTTTGAGCAGATTTCTCGCACTCTCTTTCTTGTTCTAGTACTTGCTGATGTTAGGTTGTTGTTGACCCGTATGGGTATGATTTAACATTATAAAGAGGGAAAAAATGGAGTCATGGGCTAAGAAAGCAAAAAAATGAAAGTAGTACATACACATATAATATGTGGATGCTTTTTGGTTTCGGATACTGATAGCTCTAAATCATCAAAATATAACCCTTTTTTCCTTCTTTTTTATGGGTGGGTCAAAATATATATTACATTGATTGACCAAATTATGAAACCTTATTTCAAATATGCATTTGTATAAAAAGTTGTTGATTTTTCCTTCTCTTTTCCGGGTTGTTGTTTGCCTCTTCCAAGTGCCAAGCAGGGTTTACTTAATTCCTAAGGATGTCATGTCATGTCCTGTCCATGTTCATTAATGTTACCACAACCTGTATACTTATTTTTAACACAAATTCCACACTGATTTCAAATGAAAAGGGAAAGATGATCGACTTTTAACTGATTGCATTTCATTGCCCCTATATATTAATTTCCTTTTTTGAGTAAAATTAAGAAATGAAGGGAAATGATTGAAGATTGGTCAAGTGCAGAAAATAGATTAGTATATATGGTGGTATAATAAGAAAGAAAGAAAAATGGTACTAGTAATTAACTAGTCTACATGTAGACAAAGATAATATAAGACCATATTTTATGAATTAATTTGTGTATAATATAGTAAGTAATAAGTAATTTAAGAAAAGGGAAAAAAAGAATTATTTGGCCTTGGAAGTACAGCGAGAAGGAATGTAGGTTCCATTCAAAGCATGGAAATGCAACTGACAATTGAGATTACAGGAAAACTTAACGGAGCCAAGAGGGCCAACTCTCCATCGGGCCTTGGTCCCTCCTTTCAAGTCGAACGTAATCCGATCATTCTTTATAGCTAAGTCCACATCCTCTGCTTCTTCAGGATCTAAGGGAATTGGCTTTGATACTGCTACATAATTAAAATCAACCGAATTGTTCTTACTTACTTCGAACGGCCCCGCCACCAGCTGCGCCAGGTTTTTGCCGTCCAAGCTCAGGAAGTAGCTCGACTCTGAAAAACTGGCATGGGCGTTCTCGTTCCCATTATGCGCTCGAATCACAACCGTCACCTGAATTTCCAGAATGCCGGCATAATCAATGAGTAATCGGTCAAGGCTGGCGCCTACGACGCTAACGTAGGGCACCCGGGGATGGATGACTAGGTATCCGATGAAGGTAACAATGCCGGCGATGATGACAGCGAGGGTCAGGATGGTGCAGATGATGGCCGCACACCACACCAGGGGACTCGTCCGTTTCTCCGGACCCGATGAGAACTTTGAGGGCATTGGCAAACTCACAACATTAATTTCTCTTTTGCTTTTCTTACACAAATATAAAGTGTCTTTATTTTATGTAGCAAGGAAGAGAGCAAGAGAGGGCGGAGAGGAGAGGGAGACAAGAGAAGAGAAGAAGAGATGCTTCCGCCCAATTTGAGGGTTATCAAGTTTGGCAAGGTATAGAATTGGCTTAGTTCTAATTGGTGGGGAAGGTTTTGGTATCTTCCTTTCCTACATTTAAAGCCATTTCCCCCTCTTTACTTATCATTACTCCCTCCCTATAAAACCACACTATTAAGGAATCTAACCCCACCTTTTCTCTTTCTCTATAATTATTAATTAATAAAAATAACAAGCCCAATTGTATACCTTACTTTGCTGCTGGCTGCTGCTATTCGTATTGTTTTCTAAACTGGTTGATAATAATGACATATAGACTGGTGATCATGACTTTTCTTCCTTGCTTTCAAACTCCTTTCTTGTTTTGGATAAGTAGACAAGAGTATATAAGTATGGTCTATTTCCAGCATCCTCGTTATTAATTGCAGACATACATACATGTAATAACATGTCTTGTTGCATAAATTGAAGATAAATCTGTCTGCAATCGGACATTTGGTGGCCTAATGGTAGAGTGCTGGAATTCGATCCCTAACTCAAGTAA
This sequence comes from Corchorus capsularis, assembly GCA_001974805.1. Classification (NCBI taxonomy): domain Eukaryota; kingdom Viridiplantae; phylum Streptophyta; class Magnoliopsida; order Malvales; family Malvaceae; genus Corchorus; species Corchorus capsularis. The sequence goes on from AWWV01008335.1 coordinate 73,016, forward strand.
ATAATAATAATAAAAAGATGAATCTGTCTGCTAGTGTTGAGTAAAGCTAGGCTTAATAAATTGCTCCTTCTGTACTTAGCTGGTGAAAATAATTCTTGTTTCCCAAAGCACGCTATCTATCTTCTTTCTAAATATGCATTCCACATTTCCACTCCCCCCTAGATGGTTTTCTCGAATAATTTCCTTTGATGGTGCATTAACAAGATTCGCTTTCCCGTGCCTATAAATGCATACATTTTCTTTATTTAATACTCCCTCTGTTCCTTTTTAATTGTCTCTTTTTGGTCAAACAACTTCAACTTTAACCATTAGTTAAAAGAAAAATATATAGAACTAAAATTTCAAAAAATATACATTGAAAAGCTTGTCTTTCGAAGTTTATGAGTATTATTGTAAAATTTTATTTTGATTTATATATTTTTTTTAAAAGATGGTCAAAGTTTAAGTTATTTGACTAATGAGGGATAATTAAAAAGAAACAAGAGATATATAATTCACTTTTAAATATTCATCAGATTAATTAACACCCACGCATCACCACACTTTTCCAATCACTACATCTGCTCTAAATAACCCATTGGGCAATCGGTTTTTTCCTATTGAGAGAAAAAAGGTACCATATTTCCATCTGCAAGAGAAACTGCAAATAACTTTCAATTCATTCAGCACTTTCACATTTCTGAGTTGCTATTCGTTCATATAACGGCAACCTCACAATAAACTTTCCAGTGCCTCACGCATACAATACCTGGCAACAGACCATTGAGGCATTTAAAGATCTGCTATGATAACTGGTTACTAAAAGCCAGCAGCTAATGGGGATTTCTCTTACTACTTTACAAATTACAAACAAGATTCACGATAGTGATAATGACATGGTTTATTGAATCTCCATAGCTAGCCTACTCATGAACTATCAAGCAAAAATGAAGCCATCTTTGTCCTTGCATTGCCAATCTTCAACTCTAGGCGCATTACAATTGTCAAAGCTTAACTTGCAACCAAAAAACAAATATGATGGCAGCCATAGGGAAAGGGCTGAGAGGAAGGAGGGGGTGAGACAAAATAAAGGGAGAGATTGGGAGACAAGAGCGAGGCAAGATGATTATAAAGAGAGAGAGTGAGCTTCTCAAATAACACCTCCTGGGCCATTATTTCAACTAAGTACCCTAGGGCTAGCAAATACTACTTGCTTAAATTCCTTGAGCACCTATTTAAAAGTCAAACAAGGAAATTACCTTCAATGGAGTTTGTGATCCTTTCATAGATAAATCCATCCTACAACGCATCTTTAGCCCCTTTGGCTGTGGGTTCAGCTCCCATTCCCAGCTGCAACTCTTTGAAGTGACTTTGCATTCCAAAAATATTAATAACAAACTTTCGAATTTTGGAATGAAGTAAATGAACATTGGCATACTTGTCTAAGGCACTATCAAACAAACCATCATTCTCTCAATCCTTACATGATCCTAAATTTTAACTTTCTCTAGCTTAAATATCAATGAGTTACCCAACCAACTTGTATTCTTACACAAGCTTGCTAGTACCAATGCGTACTCTACAGTGCAATATTACATACAACCTCTAAATGTTAAGATTCTTTAAATATATTACATAAGAAACCTTCCAGATTGTCTATTGAGCTTGTCCATAATATTCATCCTGAATTCTTTTTTCATCTTTAGGGAATATATGTGATCGTCATAGAGTTTCAACTTCAAAACTTAAAGCAGTGTCTCTATTGTGTTATTATCATTATGAACAGGCAGATCTGAAGGGTATGACAAGTCAATCAAAATCAAGCATGAACTTAGTGACTTAGCTAGCTAAATAACTAGCACAATAATTTTTCTCGTCATAGAGTAAGCAGCTTGGTCTCCTAGTGTCTCCATTTGTAGGGGTCCGTGAGTCACATATATTAACTAGGACATCCCAATCTAAACAACCAAAGGAACTAAAATGACAATGAAGCTCATTACCATGACTAAGGAAAAACTCAATTGAAGATAATAATGCTCCATGACCATAAAAAAGAAAAGTAGGGGCAATCACCTCTATTTTATAGTTTTCAAGGAGGAATGACGGTGACACAAGCTATGCTGAGCATTCAGTTTTTGGAAAAAAGAAAAAAGAAATAATAGTAAGATAATTACTGAAAATGGATGAAAATTTTATAAACTCCATTTTGGAAAGTATTAACACACACAAAAAGAACCAGCTTATTTATCTTCAGAAGTCATGCAATAAAACCTCCCAGAGTTAAAAAGTCATTTTGGTCACTACATCAGAATTTCAGTTTCAAAAAGCAGCAAAAAAGACCAAGGTTAGAAGAGATTTTTGCAATCAAATTATATACAGAAAACAGGAAGTAAAAGAAGAGAAAGAAAACCAATACATCACCTTGGCAAAAGAGAGCAATTGGCATTTGGCATAAAGTGACCTCCACACCTCTACATGTTATCAAATGGAAGCATAGATATAATGGAAAAACTTCTATACAAAAAAAATTGTCACAAGAAGTTCATACCATTACATCTGTGCAACTTTCCATTTACTAGAAAGACTATCATACTTATCTCTAAAGCTTCTGCCCTCTTTGTAGAAGGCCTTCTTTAGTGTCTCCATTGTTGATTCAAATAGCTTGATCCTTCTATCAAGCATTCTTTCAGCAAACCTTTTCACCTCTAACAACCTACCTAAGTTACAAAGCCCAATGAGCAACTCATTTGAGGATTCATCAAGAGGCGAGACACAATTCTCAGCCATGTAATGCCATATATCAATTGCCATTTCGGGGTCATCCTCTTCTAACAACATCTTTATAGCCAAAAGAGAGTTTGAGCATGTCGGAGGCCACTCATTCTTGATCATCTCAACAAAGAAATTCCCTACATCACGGACCCTCTTATTCCTCACCAAGCATTGAAAAATCATGTTATAAGTGGAAGAATCAGGAAAAGCTCCATAGAAGACCATCTCGTCGAGGAAACGAAAGGCATTATCCAAATCGTTATTGTTGCATAGCAAACCAATCACTGCGTTGTACATAATCAAATTGGGCACCAGCCCACCACCCACCATTATATCCCACAAGGGGACAATGTGGGTTAAATCGTTCTGCTTGACAAGAAAATCAAGAGCATTAGAGAAAAAACTCAAACCTGGAAAGCAGTTATGGCCCTTCATAACTTGCAAAAACTTGAGAGCCTCATCAGTGTGTGCCCCCCGAACAAGTGTGGTCAAAAATGCATCATAAGCAGACAGATTGGCAGGATTCCACCCCACTCTGATCACCATCTCACCAAAGGTGGTCCTGGCCTTGGCCACATTGCCTTGTTTCTCCCACCCTTCAAGCAAAATGGCAAAAGTATCTCCATCTGGTGGGATCTTCGACTTGATCCTATCAAAAAACTCGACTGCAACTGATATCTGATTGTCCTGGCGGCAAATTGCACTGAGAAGTGAATTGACGGCGACAACATCTTGTTGAACACCGTATTGATCCATATCATGGAAACTCTTAATAGCGTCACTAAACCTATCCGCAGCACAATAGCTGCTGAAAACGGAAACGAAAGTTGGTAAAGAAAGAAGGCCTTCTTCCTTCATGGAGCGCACGAATTCCCACATGGATTCGAAGCTTTGATTCTTCCCGAGCAAGTCGACCATGAGATTCCAGGCATAGGCAGAGGGATTGAAAGAGCGGGAGGCCCAGCGGAAGAACTTGATGGCGGAGAAGGGGTGATTGTAAGAAAAGGTGAGGACTTGTTGGAGGAGGTCGGAAGTGGGGACGATGCCGGAGGAGGAAAGGGCGGATTCAATATGGAGAGGGGAGGTTCGGGTGAGGAGTTGGCAGAGGGTTCGGGCAGTTGGGGAAATGCCGGGTGCATCGAGGTGCGTGGGGAACCGCCGGGGCTGGAGATTGTTGGGGATTGAGTTTGAGTGGGATTTTGTTGGAAGTGCTGGGTTAGGCTTTTCTGCATCCGCATCCATTGGAATTGGAGTTTAAAGTAACAAAAATTGGGGAGACGGAGAGGTTCAGGTTCAATCAACTACATGCATAGTACAGCATAAACATAAAGCACTAGCAATTTAAAAGAATTAACATAGAAAAAAGGGCAGCAGAAGGGAGTCGGAGAGGGAACCTGAAAGCTCAGCCTCGTGCGCCATAGAAATCATCGAAGCCTTTGGGTAGAGTGGGTGTCGTGTCGGAGACGATGACCTGTTGCTGATTCTGATTTCTGAATTCTGATTCTACATTTTTTCTGTATTTGTTTTGTTAAAATTTAAATTTAAAAATGTTGGTTCATTGCTATTGCTGGGCTCAAAGCGGGAGCGGGTGATGGGCAGCCCAACTAAATCATATTCTAATGCTAATAGTATTGGATTTGAATATCTGTTTTGGGTCCATATATTAGTTTTAGAAATGTTCTTCCTTTTCAGGCCCCAAAAAAAGTCTTAATTATCTATCCCATGTTTTGGTATCAAGTAGGGGTGAGGATCGGTCGGTGCGGTCGGTTTCGATTCGCGGAAATCCGAAATCACCGACAACCGACTATACATATACTAACATTGACAGTCGACTGCTATATATACATAACCCCCATGCACCAACCGCTGTCGGTGCGGTCGGTTTAGGCAGTTTTGGCGGTTATGGCTGTACAATTTTTAGAACTAAATATTACAATATTTATAACTTAAAAATAAGCTGTTTAAAGGCTTTAAGAACTTGCCTTTTATTATTTTACATATATTTATCTAATCTCAGTACTAACATATGACTATTTGAGCTCATATGAACAAAAGAATTGTTTGTAGCTGCTATACAAAAGAGATTAGAGATATGCTGTGCCTGTGCATGAACAACTATGCAAGTGTAACTCTAAGTCTCTACTCTTTACTCTCTAACACTGCATATGAACAAAAGAATTTTTTCTCTAAACCAATCACAAAAGAAACTTGCATCCCATATACAAAAGAGCTCCCTTGAACAAAAACTAGAGCTTTTGCAGGCAACAAGTCAGCCAGCAGCAATATATACCAATATACCATCAGAAATCCAGTAGCAAAAAGGATTTCTCAACCAAAAATATTAAGCTCCAAACAGATTCAGCATCATGCAGCAAGTCAGAACCTCAAGCTGGCTTCAATTGTCAATATTAGGCTCCACACACAGATTTTTTAGATCTAATAAAAACAAAAAACAAAGTTATAAATTGTGAAACTGAAAATTGAAAGGTGAAAATAATCAAATGAAATTGACATAAATAAAATGCAAGGGATTTCATTACCTAGACAGATTTTGTCCATCTTTGTTTGGTCCTTACTCTCTGCTTCCGGATCAAATTCAGAAAAGTCCTTCATCCAATCTTGTGTACAGATTAGAGCTTGAACCATCTTAGCTGCCAGGGTGCTTCGGTAGACATCAAGCACTCTTCCACCAGTGCTGGAAGCTGATTTAGAAGCAACCGTTGAGACTGGAACAACAAGCATATCCCTCGCTAGGCAAGAAAGTATGGGGAACCTTGGACCATTCAATTTCCACCATGCAAGCACATCAAATGCAGGACCCTCTTGCAGGTATATGTCCAACTCACTCTTGTTTGCTTGTAAACCAGAATCCTTACATGAAAATGAGAGAAAACTACATTAGTATATTAAAAGCAAAATAAAACAGCAATCAATTGGAATTTGGAAGACTGAAAAATGAAAAAAGAAACAAACTTACTCTTTGATGCTTCATGAATAGCTGCATTGCATCACCACAATCATCCTCATACATCAAATCTACAGAACCTTGGGCTTGAGAAGTTTGCGAAGCTTCACACCCTTTTTCAGATCCTAGGGCTCTTCTATAGGCTTCAAATATATCCGTCATAGCTTGATTAATAGAATCCAACAGTTCAGAAGCCTTGTCATTACTATACATCTTTGAAATGCAGATCTGCACAAAGGTGAGCTTCTTTCTCAAGTCCAGAATTGCAGCAACATAAACCAACATATTGGTCTTGTCTAATTGGCCCCAATACTTATCAAACTTATCTTTCATCTTAACTTCCATGGCCCTCGTCGTCTCAGTGCTTGAACTGTGGTTTTGCAGTTGACTCAATGCAGTAGAAATAGTGAAAATTTCATCAAGCAAGTTAGATGATGTAACTTTTGTGGATGCAGAAACTTTAAGAGTCAACAAGTAAAATTTTTTCAAAAATACACAAAGAGCCCTGGCATTATCCCAATCAGACTTGGTAGGCAACCCAACTTTTCTAAGTTCATGCCTAAAATGAGGATCCACATCAGGAAAAGCATCAAATGCTTTCTCAAACTTTGCTGCATTCTCAAGCATCTTGTATGTGCTATTCCACCTTGTGGGAACATCTAGAGACAAACCTGCTTTAGTCTCTATACCTTCAGCCTTAGCACAATCAAGAAACTTGGCCAATCTAGAATTGGAGCTTCTAACAAATTTGACAGACTCTCTTATTTTAGAAACAGAATCATCCTTATCCTTAAACCCTTCACCTACTATCAAATTCAAAATGTGTGCTACACACCTCATATGTAAGTATTTACCCCCTGCAATTGCTGTTTTCTTCTCAACTAAACCATTTTTTAAATAATTTACAGCCACATAATTGTTTGTTGCATTGTCAACAGTGACAGCAAAAATCCTATCAATTATACCCCAATCTTTGAACACCCTCTCAAGTGATTTACCTAGGTACTCACCCTTATGGCTGGTTATAGGGTAAAAAGAGATTATCTTCTTATGCAACTGCCAATCAACATCAATATAGTGGGCTGTCACACACATATATTTTTGGACTGAAGTCCATGTGTCAGTTGTGATTGAGACCCTAAACCCACCCATATCTTTAATATTACCCTTCAACTTCTTTTTAGTCTCATTATACAGTTTATAACAGTCATGTGGGGAGCTTTTTGTGCGGCAAGTACGGGGCAAGACTGGTCTCGGCTCCAAAGGGTTTGGGCCGACCCCTTTCTTCACGTGAAGACTGGGTTTGAGAGGAAAATATAAATAAAAAGGTTATTCGGCATAAATGTTGAAGAAGTCGAGTTGCGGCAGATATGGCTATGTAGCGAGAAGGAAATATAATAAAAGAAACGATGATTATGAGCTCTGCGGTGAGAAGGAAATATAATGAAAAAGACAACCCAGAAAGAGCTCTGAAGAAGTCAAGTTGCGGCGGTGATGAGCTCTGCGGTGGAGAGGTGTCTACCGCAGGACTAGCATTTTGGAGAAGACGATACAAGCTTTGTTTTACCCTGTTCTTTGATTCCAAAAACAGGGCTTCACCCAAAACTCATAATTAAGGATAAAAATTCCATATTATTTACTTCAAACATATGGGAAATACAATTTGAAAAGTGGGCTTGAAGAAAGAAGGTGGGAAACACTTTAAAAGGGAGAGAAATTAAAGGAAAGCAATTTGGAAGTATTTTGCAGAGTGAGATGAAGGTCTGGATGTGAAAATTGTTGAAGATGAAGTTGACGCCGCGATTATTTATAGGCACTCTACTGCTGTAAAAAGGGTACTACCGTAGTAAGGAGAGCTCCGCGACGAAGAGTGTTATCGCGAGGTAAGATTTGCTGTAAAGTATTTGGTAAAGTGAGTTTTGCGGCAAGAGAGGTGTTGCCGTAGAATTAGCTTAAAGGTGGAGATGATAAAACTAACAAACAATGAAATAACCTCAGTTTCTTTAATAAATGGAACATAATACACATGGGAATACATTGTAAGAGAGAGCTTGGAAGAAAGAAGATGGGAATACAAATGTAAGGGAAAGAAATTGGTTTACAAAAGCGTTGAAGTGGAGAAGAGAGTCTTGCTGTGTGTTGTGGAAATAATTATTGTGATTAAGAACAGAGGAGAGGTCTGGATCTCCTTTTCCTGTTGAAGTGAAGACCCTGATTATTTATAGAGCCCCATTTGCCGGATAATGACATTTACCGCTGGTTGCACCATGATTCCCGCTGCTGGCATACCAGCCACGATTCCCGTTGCTGGCATGCCAACTCTACCGCAGTGGTGCCTTGGTCGCGGTGACTTTGCTCAATCTGTGTGTGAGAAATTATGCTTTCGGCCTTTTTGAATTTTCATTGCCTTTTTGAGTCATAAGTCCACTTCCTTGCCAACTTTACTTGACTATTGAGATTCCCCTGTAGCTTAGTAAGTCAAACGTTGCAGTTGGATTCTTTCCCTTTGCTGCCATGATGCTACTTTTGAGCTTAAAGCAACCTCCAAGCAAGCTGTCCTTCCCAAAAATAGCACTGGCAGGATTCCCATCCTCACATGCCTCCAAGCCACACTTCCACAATGTTTTCCCGCCGTGGGCTTGGTCTACGTTGTGTGTTCTGTGAATTAGAAATGATTAGTGTGTTATATTGCCATAATCAAGTTTTAAGATGTAAATGAGTTTGAATAAGAGATAAGTATTACTCCCTTTGGTAAGCATCTTTTATGGAACCTTTACTGCGGCAATTGCAGCTTCCCCTTGAGAAGCGCTGCAGTTTGATTCCTCTGCCATGCATACGACAACAAGCTTTGGTGTTGTGTGATTCGTTTGCCATGTGATGTGGTGGGAGGTCTTAGTTGCCATGCAACTCTTGTTGCTGTGTGGTGGTCTAACGGGCTTATGTTGTTATTGGTGGGCCGTTGGGCCACTTGTGAGGAAAAGAGATGTGTTGGGCCTCTTTTGTGTGTGTGTGATGCATTGGGCTTTGATGAGGTATTTTGCGAAAATGGGGAAAATATGGAATTTTTAGTATTTTTGGCTATGGTAAAAAAATTGGGATTTTTGTGTTTAAATGGGCTTGGCTATCCCACATTTGACCCTTAACAAGTCATCAGCCACAATCCACCTACTAGGAATTACAAATTTAGGTTGTGCATCAAACATTAATTGCCTAAACCCCCTTCCCTCAACAAATTTAAAGGGCAATTCATCTAGGATAATCATCCTAGCCAATGATTTCCTGGTTGTTTCTAGACAAAACACCCAAGTACCAATTGAACCCTCCCCATCTTTAGAAGTAGAAAGTGCAAGCTTAGCCTGTTTAGAATCCCTTTCTTTTGCAGCAATGACTAAGGGGTTCTTAGCACATGACTCTAAATGGTTTCTAATGCTTGTTGTTCCATTTTTTTAGTGTGAACTTTATAAGGGTGACCACAATAGTTACACTTAGCCATAGGGTAACCATCAGGGCCTTTAAACCTAGTAACATGCTCCCAAACATTTGATGTTGATGCTCTAGTCCTAGGTAGTGCAGGGGCTACATGACTTTGAGAAGATTGGGGGGGTTGGGTACCTGTTTGGGGCTGTCCAACAGGTGCATTTGAAGCTACTTGACTTCGGTGTTGGGTGGATACCTCTTCTTGACCACCACCAGCAATGTTCTCTCTCTCACCATCAGCAGTCTCTCCAATTTCGACATCAACTTGGATGTCTTCAATGCCTGACATCTGCAAAAGCCAGAAAAGAATAAATCAGAAATACATTTCAAAAACAGAAACATTTGCTCAAATCAGAATAAATCAGTAGTCTTTCTTTTCTGATGTAAATTCATAGCAAGTCAGCTCCAATATATGTAGTAAGAGTAAAATATGCAGACAATATATAGGACATATAATACATGTAACTATGAATATAGACTTTGGGGAACAAGGGGATAAATTTTTGTGTTTTGAGAAAATCGACAAGGTAGCAGATGAAACTCATTTCATTATGCAATTTAATTATTGTTAAGGGTCAAATGTGGGATAACCAAGCCCATTTAAACACAAAAAATCCCAATTTTTTTACCATATCCAAAAATACTGAAAATACCATATTTTTCCCATTTTCACAAAATATTTCATAAAAGACTATATTATTTTATACATATAAAGGCCTACATTTGACCCACATACACATAAAAAAGGCCCAATAAATTTGACACACACACTTAAAGCCCCAAACAAAGCCCATGTTTGTCAAGGCCCAAAGAAATTGCCAACGAAAGCCCAAAGTTTGCTAAATCGGCACATGAAGACAAGTCTTTCTCATTTCTCACGGCAAAAGAACTTTCACCATCACACGGCATTAAAAGCATCTTCAGCGCCGTTCGGGGGGAGGCCAAAGATCCTGCAGGGAAGATGCCGAGGAGGGAATATTACCAAAGGGAGTAATGTTTGCTTATAACAGCTTATTTTCACACTTAATTACGGCGTCAAAGCCTAATTACTGCAATGCAATACACTAATTATTTTTAATTCACAGAACACACAACATGGACCAAGCCCACGGCGGGAAAACACTTTGAAGATGTGGCTTGGAGGCATGTGAAGATGGGAATCTGCCATGGGTTATTTTTTGGAAGGGACAACTTGCTTGGAGGTTGCTCACCGCTTCAAAGATAACGCTATGGCAAAAAGGGGAAAGAATCCTGCAGCGGTTGACTTGCTGCACTGCCGAGAATCTCAGAGATGAAGTTGACTTTACTCCGCAAAGGCAAAGTAATTCAAAACGAGAAAAAACAGATTTGTACTTAGGCCCGATATGGAAGATGCTGTGGCAGAAAGTTGGTGGAATCTTCAGCGGGAATCATGGCCGTAGAAGGCACCGTACCGCAGTAGGGGCCTTATAAATAATCGCGGAGGAAACTTCATCTTCAACAATTCACACACAGAGAGTTTCATCTCACACAGCAAAATACTTCCAAATTTCTTTCCTTTTCAAAGTGATTCCCATCTTCTTTCTTCAAGCCCACTCTTCAAAGTGTAATCCCATTCATTTAATGCCAATAAAAATGCATTTTTTTCTTCAATCATGAATTTGAGCTAATGCTCTGTTTGTAGAACCAAAAAACAGGGGAAAGCAGAGCCTGCGCTTTCTCCCCCAAAAGGCAAGCTCTGCGACAAGCACTCCTCCATAGCAGTAACCTTGACGCTGCAACTTTGTTCCTTTGTAACTTGCCGCGGAAATTATTTTCTTCTCTATTTTTCCTCTAAAAACCATAGTCTGTGCTTTTCTCCTCGAAATCTTGGTTTTGCAGTACACCACCATATGCCGTAGTCGGTCATAGTCGCCGCACTTATCTACCCCAGGATATTTCAACCGCGTCATGATTTATTAATGCCGTACTACCAACTGCCATAACTGGTTTTCCACAAGTTTTGACGAACAAGTGTCCTCACTTCATTTTCCTCTCAAACCCTATTTTCGCTTGAAAAAAGGGGTCGGCCCAAACCCTTTGGAGCCGAGACTAGTTAGCCCATATTTGCCGCACAAAAAGCTCCCCACAATTATAAACATTAAACAGAAGCAGTATTTAACTATAACAATTAACAACAAAGCAGGGCTATATTGCTATTTATAAACAGCAGCAGCATTTCAAAGCATATAGAGAAATTTAGTATATACTTTATATACCAAAACGGCCAACCAACCTTAAATCGGTGAGGTCATGAACTGATGAAGTCTGGTTAAAGAAATTGATCACTTCAAAGTAAAAATCCAAGCCGGCAAGCCCTAATTCCAAAGGACAAACAAATAACCAGAAATTAAAACAAATAACTAAAGGTTTAATCGATTAAGAAGCCAAAATCCCTATTCGAAAACGAAAAATCAGAAATTGACTCATCAACTAGCCCTTTCGGTAAGCCCCTTGAAAAGCTATTCAAAATACGGGTTTTCTTCAATCACGAACTCGCCCCTGCTCTGAGAAAGCTTTATCGGCCTGGGGTTTTTATCTGGGGTTGCGATTGAAATAGGACTCGGAAGTCCAAGCTGAATCCTTTTACCGGACTTGAATATCTTGTTGCATCATCTTTCCCTATCCCACTTGTAAAAGGGGGAAGACTTTCTATCCATTCCTTTCCGATCGCTTAGCAGAACCTCTCGCAACAACAAGAGGTGTCACTTACCCAAAATGACAAAACTTAGATCGAAAAATTTGAAGAAAAATCGAAAAATTGGTCACTGAATTCGCAAACTGTCCAGTGAAATAGATGAAGAGGACTGAGATTTGAAGATTTCCATCGAAATCCAGAAGAAATCGAACGAGAAAAAGACTGAGATGAGAGAGAGAAGGATCGAGACGAGAGAGAGAGTTCGAGAGGGTTCTGAGAGAGAGAGAAAAAAAATTCTAGGGTTAGGTTTTGATAAATCAGAAAATGAGAAAATACTCCTCTTATATACTTTCTGAAATTTCTATATTTATTAATATTAATAATATTAATATAAATTATATATATATATTAAAAATATAATATAATTAAAAATTATATAATCGGTCGGTTTCGGTTCGGTTTCGAGTTGAAACCTTTATACCGAATACCGACCATTTAACTATTGTCGGTGGCGGTTTAAATCGCCAAGACCGACTAAACCACAACATCACCGAATTTCGGTCGATTAATACCGGTTCGAGCGGTTTAAATCGCATAAATCTCACCCCTGTATCAGGTACCAACTATATACCCCATATTTCTAATTCAATTGATTATTGATTTTGTATTTATCTGGAATGGAATGTGAGAGAAAGAGAAAGATGGAAGTGGAATTGAGAGTACAAGTAGTAGTAGCAGATTGTTTTGAAATTCCGATTCATTGAATGAAGGATGTCAATGTGTCATCTTTTAATCTAAAGATGAGTCATGAGTTGGTGTTTTGTTTTGTTATCATCCGTCAGTGTCATTTCACTTTGTTTGCTTTCAAATTTTCAATTCAAATTCATCTCACCATTTTTTTTAGCCAAAAAAAAATAAAATTCAATTCAAATGCAACCATCTCTATATTCAGATATTTTGTTTGTCCTTAATCATTTAAATTTTATTACTCTCCGACGACTAGTAATAGTTGTTCTTTTTTTGTTTACAATCCACTCGTGAGACTGAAACAACAAACAAGTGTCACTCAGTTTACTCCCTATATGTATGTGTGGCTCTGCAATCATCAATTCATCATTAGTACAAGTGTGACTCGCTTTTACTTTTACATTTACTTATGCTTTGCGAATTTCCGACTCCTAAACTCGGTTTTGGTGCAACTTTACTTTATTACTCCGACGCCGAGTTTGGAGCGGGAGAGCGCTTTCCCACCCAAATGTCCCCAATCATGAAACCACCTTCACCCCTCAGACTCAGAATTCCCGTCCCCCCGATTTTGCCATTCTACAATTCTTTCAAATTCCGACCCTTTCTCTCTAATTCTAAACTCGATCCTTATTTTCATGCTCCTCAATTCCCTCTTCTCACCAAATCATCGGCTTCGGCCCCTCAAATCCCTCGTGCTGCTACAAGCTCCAAATTCGACACAGCCGCTGTTTTTCAGGCTTCACCCACCGACAATCCCCAAGCTTTCGAGGAGACCATCGAGAAGGTCTGTCTGCTGACTCTCCATTTTAAATTCATTTGCTTACCCAATTGCTTATCTTATCTCCTTTTTGGGTCTTCTTTTGCAATTGCAGGTCATTTATCGATGCCGGTTTCTCACTCTTCTGGCTGTTTTTGGCTCTTTAACTGGATCAATCCTTTGTTTCATCAAGGTTTCTTTTTTGCAACTCCGCCCAATTACTACTACTATTTATTTATTATTTTGTTTCTTTATATGATACCGTTATACGCAACGCAAAGGCCATTTTTTTTATGCGTTTCTTGGTAGATTTTTATCATTTTCCATATCTTCAGTCCATACTTAGGTCCCCTGCAGTCTATTTTATGTTCTAATTATTGGATCCAACTTGCATCAGAATTCTTTTGAAATAGTATTATATTCAATGCCAAATTCCTTTTTCTTTCTCTCTTTTTTTCCAAATTTGCAATAACAAACAACTTGAGCTCTCATACTGTGTCAAATATGATCCATTCTACGATGTTAACATAAAAGACAAAAGCTTAAGTCTTAGCTCTTAGGTGACTGTCCAAAGACAATTGATATCTCAGTATAGAATCATGAACCTATTGACATTAATGTTTTTCCTTATGTAAGTGAGGTTGCAGAGCAGTGTAAGTTGCCTTTTGATGGCCTTAATAAGATTCCCAAAAACCTGATGCTAATCTATGAGCTAATAGATCCTGTACATATTTAACTCATGATTCATGTCCTTATATTCTTTTTGCTATGGCTACATGTAATATGAGGCAACTCTACTGATATTTAAATTCATTTATTTACACTGTGCTTTACTATGATATGCATGCAGGGCTGCGCTTATATTGTGTCGTCTTTCATGGAATATTTTGTGAATCGTAGCAAAGTGATTTTGTTGCTGGTTGAGGCCATTGGTGAGGGTTTATTTGTTAACTTAACATATATATTTGCTATTATGCCTTCTGCTCTTATGAATGATAGAATATCAAATTGAGAAATGATGAAGCTTGCCTTTCTTTCTCCCTCAGACACTCACATTATTCTTTAATTTTGATTAGTTTTCTTGTCTCCCTTTTGTGGTGCTTGATTTAGAATGCTTTATATTTTCTTCTTCACGAGGTCTGAATAGCTTAAAATGCTCAGCTTAGTTGGCAGCCATATTGAGCAAGATGATCATGCTTTACGGTACTAAACTATCATTTAAAGCTATACTAATCAAGATGAATGGTATGGCTTAAATTTCGTGGGAGTAAATTTTCGCCCTTGACTATCTGGCTTCAGTCTTTTGATTCTAAATTAAGTCACTAGAATTTGTGTCTAACTGGTATGCTACACTTTCTTTGTGTGATTAATTGGTCATTCTCTCTGGGCAGCTTATGGATATCCTGGTAAGTTAATTAACAGTGAGGCTATGTAGGCTAGGTATTACCTTACGTTTTCTTAACCCTCATCGTGAGACGTGAGTGGCTTTCTGGCTAGCTCTTCACTAGCTTTCCAACTTTTTAACATAGCTTTATGACTTTGGTTGCTTTCAAGGTGCATTTTTCTTGGAACTAGGTACAAGTTCTCCTTAATTTACAACTTGAAGTCATTTTTCTCTAAATTATTAGAGATACAAATGCCATCCTGCATCAGATGTAGCTAAATATCAGAATTCCGCTCTCACTCTCTGTCTCTCTTTTATGTGGTTGAGTGTACTGGAATTTTAAATTTGTATCTTGCTAGAAGCTTGGATGCAGTTTTAACTTTTAAGCATGGTTTTATTATGAAAGATTGAAATCTTCATGATGGTGCCCATGGGCAAAGTTCTGATGTGTGTTATATATGGAGATCAAAGTGTCTATGCATGGTAATTTTCTGAAGCAGGTTATTCTGTTTATGTTGTAGTGTCAAATGATAGTTCTAGGAAGATACGGTTTGTTGTTGTTAATGCCATACTCGTGTGTATAAAATATATTGATCAGCTGAGGCTAAGTTGCTATAGGATTGGTATTTCAGATATCTATCTACTGGGAACCGTTATGCTGGTTTTTGGAATGGGTCTCTATGAGCTCTTTGTTAGCAATCTTGATATTGCAAAGTCACAATCAAAGGGAGAGGTTACATCCAGATCAAATCTCTTTGGCTTGTTTGCTTTAAAGGTTAGTTAAGTGTTCTCCATAAGTATGCAAGGGTTTTACTGTTTCATGTAGTTATGGTCATGAGGAACTTGATTGGGAGATAACTAATGTATAATTCTTTTGGTAAAAGAAAGAAAAAAATTCAAACTTTTTGGCCAAAGATAGTACGTAGCATTGAGGAAATTAATATTGATTGTCTCAATAATCATTATTTCTTATGAGTCACGTATTCACATAAATAGCATATTTGTGTGTATGTACAGGAACGACCGAGATGGTTAGAAATAAAATCAGTGAGTGAATTGAAGGCAAAACTTGGGCATGTAATAGTGATGCTTCTTCTAATAGGATTTTTTGAGAATTGCAAGAAGGCTGTTATACACTCGCCTATGGATTTGCTTTGCTTCTCAGCTTCTGTGTGTCTATGCTCAGGATGCCTCTTTTTGCTATCTAAGCTCAATCACTGATGTACATGAAGATGAAGGTGCGGTTTACTCTGTAAAGACGATAGTAAGGCAAAAGCTTAACTAATTATACTCTGTAAAATGTAGGAACAAGTAACGTACTTTTGTTGTAATATAAAGGGTATCTGTCTGAATTTCATGTAAACTATATATCATCATCATCATCATGTAACTAATAATTGTCATCTTAATAAGTGGAAGTTTGATTTACTGATCCTACAATACTACATTCTGGCGAAAAAAAAAAAAAAAGTCCTATAATACTACATTATGTTATATATACTGAAAGAGACGAGAAAGAATATACGATTACGATGCGTCAAATATTCTCCTTTTAACTATCTCCTATATATATATGTTCTTTGACATGTACACATGGCAACTATGACTAGATAACTAGCCAAATTACCGTCATCTAGGGCTGCAAATGAATATGATGTTCGATGAACGGCTCATGAACAAGCTCGGTTAAAACTCGTTTATGTTCGTTTATTCCAAATAAACGAGTCTGAACAAAACTTTAGTGTTCGTTTAATAAACGAGCCGAGCTTGAACAATGAGTATTTCGTTTATATTCACGAACATGTTCGATAAATGTTCATTTATTAACTCTTTTATTGTTCGTTTAAATACTCATTTAAAATTCATTTATGGTTCGTTAAGATTAAAAAATATATTATTATATCCATTTAAAATCATTTATTTGTTTGTTTGTTTAGTTATAGCTTCTTTATTGTTTACCTAAATTGTTCATAAACAATTTTTATTTTATTGATAAATTAATATATGTTCGCGAACATGTTCAATTAGTGTTTATGAACCCATTTGTTCATTGTTCACGAACAAGAATATTTAACCGAGCCGAACATAAACGAATGTGAACATTGCATTTTATAAACGAGCCGAGCTCGAACGAGCCTCATAAAATTTAAACGAACACGAGCCTATGTTTTTCATTCTAAGTTCAACGAGGCCGATTTTCCACCAGTAGACTTAGATTATCCCCATGAGGCTATGGGAAAAATTCTAAGTAAAACCAAACTCTCTAGCATAGAGAAGTTTGTCTGACACCCCAAACTGTCCTTAACTGAAAAACTTGCATAAGTTTTTCATACGAAGTCTATTTGAGATGAAACTTCACCAAGATGATCTATATGTATCAAGCAACATCATGGTGAAACCCCTTTTTGGAGCCGCGCCCCTTAGCTAGCTCAATTGCTTTGACATTGTCTTTTTGTCCTTAAATGAACAAAATGCAAGTTTGCCTCCTGGGGGAGTACTACTAGCTGGACAGCTTGACCACTATACTAGGATGGTCATGTATGAGGGTGGTGAGTGATAATATCTCACACCTCCCTTAGTTCAGTGAGTGTTTCTCTTGCTGATACTCTCTTACTCCTTGCCTCCTCAGTGCAAGGGGTGAGGAGACTACATCCTATGACTAGGCGGCCTTCCCTAGGTATGGGAAAGATTTAGATTATTTTTTTCCATGATATTTCTCCCACCTGCATGGTCAGGTAGCATACAACTCCCTTCTTTACTCTCTGCCTGAGGCATCAAGCTGCTATACCTAAGGAATCTACACCCTTGAGGCCTGTTACACCACATCCCATAGGTAGGGGCGGCATATAGGGAGTAATTAATAATAATTATTCCAATAATAATAATTATTAATTTCGACCATTTATTAATTAATTGCAAGATTTTCCTAATTCTGACAGAATCAAGGTGGTGCAGAAACTAAGTTTAATCAAGATTTTTGATTAAATCCTGACCACTCATCTTAATTTACTTTATGCAAAGACCAATTTACCCTCAATTGTAAATTGAGGTATAAACAGACACACAAAGACAATCATTTTCAAACAAAAGGATTAAACTTAGAAGGGTTTTAAAGTAATCAGCTATATGAGAATAGACCAAAATGGGACGATTAGCTCTTTTCTAATTGAAAGTTGAAAGGGGTCGTGAGTTTTTTCCAGAGTGTACAAAATTAATCTATAGTATATTATATAATAATAATACTACTATATATTTAAGGACATGGCTCATATATATATATATATATAAATACTAGCTTATGAAAGAAAGAATATCACATGTCCAGTTCTTCTAAAAAGTGGAGGTTGAGGAGAGGAAAGCACAAAAGCAGCAACGCAAGATTTCATTTTAAATGCCATCTTTGAACTAACTTACTAGCCCCCATCCCACCCCCCCAAAACACAATATACTAGTACTAGTATTAATTAATTATATATTACAATAATAAGAATAAGAAAGAAAAAGGTTCCATTTCCAAATTACATTTCGGTGGGGTACTTATTATTGACCAATGGTATACACATTACAGATCCTATTCCTAGTTGAATACTATTCTCTTATTACTTTAGGAATTATATATATATATATATATATTTTATAGTATATAATATATTGTAATGGCAGAGAGAATAAGGAGGACTACTCCCTATTATATAGTATAGTATTAATTATCTATGGGTAGTCTTAATTAATTGTACACAAATAAATCTCATACTTTTTTTTTCATAATTTCTTTGGTTAAACTTTTAAGTATAAAATACAAATGGAACATAATGAAGTACAAGTTGGCAGATCTGTGGTAGCTAATTATTAAAAAAATTAAGGTAGGTTTAATTGTGGGATGGTTGGTCATCGATCTCATCAAGCATATATACTATAATTTTGCTATGTATATTGTACTTTTTCACCATCAAACTTGGCGAAAGGTGCCATATAAGCCCTTAAATTTTATTTTTAGTCAAGTATAAGTCTTTGAATTTAGCAATTTTGGTCAAATCACCCGTTTTCTAATTGAAACTTAACAGAATCGTTATACTAAACATAGGTGGTCTGATAAAGCACCAAGCTCGGATGGTATGTCTCCATCTTTTCTTTTTTTTTTCTCCAAAAATGTTGGCATATTGTAAGTACTGATGTCATTTTTTTGCACTTGGATTTTTAAATAATGGTGATAGCTTGCCTGATATCAATCATACGAACATTGTTTTGATCTCTAAGATTGATAATCCTAGTACTGTGAAAGATTACAGACCAATTGCTTTGTGTAATGTGATCTTTAAGGTAGTTTCGAAAGCTATTGCTAACCATCTTAAGCTTATTCTGCCCCATATAATTGGTGATAATCAAAATGCATTTGTACTTGATCCAATGATCTATTATATTGTCATGATAGCCTTTGAAACAATTCATTTCATGTGCAATAAGAGAGTTGGGAGAAGATGGCTCTCAAATTGGATTTTAAGCAAAGTGTATGATGATGGAGTGGAATAGGATTTTCTAGAGGGTTGTATGCGAAATATGAGATTTTATGAATGTTAGGTTATTAAAGGATTCACATGTGAGGGAAACATCTCACCTCATAAAGAGATGGGTTGTTTGAGTGGCATATATACATGAAGGACCCAAGAAACCATTAGTCTAGGCTTTTAGGTTCAGGTTGGTGTCCGACATGTATATGGGCTACTCGGTGGGCCTTGGTGCTGAGATAGGGCCCAGGTTCCTCTCCAAACAAGTGGTATCAGAGCTTGGTTGGACTCGATCGGTGTGGCCCATGAGCATGGTAAACCTGGCCTGTACCAGCCAGGGGCGTGCAATTGTGGAGTGTTGTATGTTACACTGTACGGGTTAAATCTTGGTTAGCCGGTAATTGACTTAAGACTTGATGAGTTAGGCCGCACGTGAGAGAGATGAGGACTCACAAGTGAATCGGAGGAGATTGTTAAGGTATTCACATGTGAGGGAAACATCCCACCTCATAAAGAGATGGGTTGTTTGAGTGACATAAATACATGAAGGACCCAAGAAACCATTAATCTAGGCTTTTGGGTTCAGGTTGGTGTCCGACATGTATATGGGCTACTTGGTGGGCCTTGGTGCTGAGACAGGGCCTGGGTTCTTCTCCCAACATGGGTGTCTTTGGTCATGACTTGCGTTCATTCGGTATCTTATTCAGTGTTAATTAATGGGAAGCGGTGTGGTATTTTTAGCCCATCTCGAGGAATTAGGCAAGGAGATCCATTATCTCCTTACTTATTTTTGTTATGTATGGAAGCTCTTTCCTGCTTAATTACAAATGCTGATGCTACTGGGTCGATCTAAGGAATTTTTATTAATAGTGCAACGCCAAGAGTTTCTCACCTATTTTTTGCAGATGATAATATCCTTTTTCATGCGAGCTCGATTGGAGGATTGTGAAGAAAGTATTGGATATTTTGAATCAGTCTGGGCAGTAGATAAGTCAGCTATCTTATTTAGCTCGAATACCTCGGAGGCAGCTCGGAATTCTATTATGAATAGGTTGGGAGTGCATAAAATTCTAGAGAAAGATAAATATTTGGGCATACCAATTATGATTGGCAGGTCCAAAACTCGTGAATTCCAATTCATTAAGGAGAGGCTGAGTCGGCGTGTGAGCAATTGGCAAAATAGGTTGTTCTCTATAGTTGGGAAGGCAATGATGATTCAATCGGTGGCGCAATCTATCCCGATTTATCTTATGATGCGTCTTTCATTTTCCTAGGAGTTTTGTTCATGAATTGACTATGATTTTGGCTAAATTTTGGTGGGGTAGTACTAATGATAAATGGCTTAATGGGCAAAAAGGCCCCTGAACTTACACCGAACCGTCAAATAAGCCCCTGAACTATTATTTCAGCCAAATAAGCCCCTGAACTCTTAAAAGAGTCAAATAAGCCCTGTTGCCAAGGTTAAATGCTCAAATAAGGACTAAACGTTTTAAGATTTTCTCAAATAGGGATCAAAATACAAAATTTCAACAAATTAGAAAACATACTTAATATTTTTTTACAAATTGGATACAATATAAGTTAATACTAATGTGTGAGGGATATATAAATTGAAAATCACACGATAATTTTATATCATATTACGTTTAATGAATTTATTTTGATTAATATGGTTTGATTTTTAATTAACATGATAATATCATTTTTTTTATCAAATTTAACGTATA